>BQNB010009873.1:2116-51548 GCA_026074375.1 Tanacetum coccineum
TTAAGACTATTGAAGAACTTACTACTGCTGCTGGTTCAAGATTACTGCTGTTGGTGAGAAATTTAATGCTGCTGAAAGTCTTCTTGTTGTTTCAATTGAAGTTAATGCTAATTGACTAAAGTTAATGCTGATTAGTCAAACAGAAGACTGAAGATTAATGATGATTGAAGAGATTAATGCTGATTGAGAATTTGACTAAATACTTAGGAAAGTATTTAATATTTAGTCATTGTATTTAATATATTTAACTAAATATTTAGGAAAGTATTGTAAGCTCATTAGGACTCCTTGGTGTATAAAAGGAGATCCTAGGGCATCTAGTTTGTCATCTCATTCATCTCATTATCATACGCTTAAGAGATAGAGATACATCTTAGAAAAAGAACGTAAAGCTTCAAGGTTTGTAACCCTAGTACTAAGCAAGAGTACTCGTATTATCATTAATAATATTGAAGCAGTTTTGTGTTTTGTTCATTGTTCTTTGTCTAGTACTGTTCTATTGATAAATACCTCTAGAGTATTGAAGTGTAGATTCCGCATACACTTTGATATACAAACAAAGTCTCAACCATTGTTATTTTGGATTTATCCAAGGTGACATACTCTTTACAAGGTAAAGAATCGATCAAGGCCGATCTAAGGCATGGGATCAACAGGTAAGAACTGTTTTCTCCAATAGTCTTTTAGCTGACCTTGAAAGGTCCCAACATATTATCTTGGTCTAGTAATTTCTTCCCCTTTCAGTTTGCCAAAACGTAAGAATACTTTCCAAGGTGAAACTTTGGAGCAGTTACTCTAATCACCTAACTTGGCAACTCCTTTCGGCATATTACGCTTTAAGTTGGACACAACTCTTTTGTCGGTTAGAGTGCTTGCATTCTCTGACTTTGTATTTGAATGTACTTGTCTCAGTTGTCTCCAAGACCAATTTCTTTGGACGGTCCGGATGAGTTAAACTTTACTGGCCGTACCTTGGCCCAAAAAACAGTGTACAAGTGGTGAACGAGTCCTTTCAGTCCTTGAAATACGTGCCTCGAATGGTGCCAGCCTTGATGCTAGTGTGGTAACTGTTGTTGTAGAAAACTCAACTAGGTGCCAAATGTCATAACCCTCACCCTTTTCAAAAGTTGATCATAACAAGCACTAGGCATATTCCTCAGAGCTTTGGATAAGTTCTCTCGCTTTTTTCCATATCCCGGTTTGTGGATGTGTACGTGAGAACTCATATCCAAGTTAGTACCCAAAGCCTTTGAAGTGAGGCCTCCAAATTTTGTGATGCGCAGACTAGGGTCGCGTCGATCACAACATGTGAGGGACAGGATTCATGGTTTGGGGGGTTCGGGAGCTCGTGGACTGAACCTCCTTCAGATGGTAATCCTTTCAGCCAATTTCTCCATGGAATCAGTCTCTTTCAATGGTGTAAACTGATGCAGACTTAGTAAAGTTGTGTCAACAAAGCACCTAAATGGTGTTCATATCCTAGTACAAACGACTTAGGAAGCTTTGGATGATAATAATCCATAGTGATATTATCTCACTTCCATGTTGGTGAGTATCTCGAGTATGTGACTAACAAACCGCGATTGCCGTGGTGTTCGGCACTTGACTTTAGCACACATCAAACATTTGCTAACATGGAGGCTAGTAGAGCTCAGGCCTTCTCATATTAGGGGCACACAATATAGCATTTTCCATGTCCTGGTATAATATCTTGTCAGAACCGATGGATGAGCTATTTGATTTGTCATTCATGGGATCGTGCATCGATCCAACACAGTCCTCAAGTCACGCCATAACATCTCAACCAACTCCTGCGTTTAAGCATAAGGTTGCCGTCAAGCGCGGTGGTTACAAATTTTCCTTTGGTATATCCGTTCTCTGATCATGTGTCCAATACATATATTCCGTTCTTGAGAATCTACGCGGTTTCAGTGCTTTGGTTGTGTGATGCAAGAGTTGTTTGGGAAAGATGATAACAAACCAATAATCATCACTAAAAGGGCTCGAACTAACTTAACGGTTTAATTCGCTACATGTTCTCTCCGCTCAAAGCTATCAAGTGGAGCACAACAAAATTCTGCTTGTTCCCTAGGAGTCTGATAACGAATCTCACAATCGTAAATCATTGACAACTGCTACACCACGAGCGTTTGCCTCATATTCAACTCCTTTTGGTCAAGTATGTGTTGTAGGCTATGTTGTAGATTGTGACACCGTACACTTGGTTCCATTACAACTAGTGCTTAAATCTTCTAGAGCACAAACACCATGCACCAAGTTCAAATATCATGGGGGAGCCCCACCCCACCACCTCCCCCACCCTCCCCCCCCCCCCCCCCCTAAGTATCAATTTTTCTCCTATGCAATCTCTTCAGCTATCGTGATTGCATCAAGCATCACCTGTCTGTTTGGCATCAATAGATCGCACCAAATATCCTTTATGTGCTTCGCAATCGCAATAAAAAATAAGAGGTCCTCTTGCTTGCACTTAGAGACGCGAGAGCTAAGATGGAGTGCGCTAATAACTTATGTTCAATGAGTGTCGTAAAAGTTTCTGGCTCTGTTTTGTCACCCCATTCCAAAGAGCTGACCTTCTTCTGTGTGAGTTTGGTCATTGCTGTTAGACGATGTGTGAAAATCATTTAATGACATCTTCGGTAGTAACCATGGCAAAGACATACCTATAAATTTGACGAATCTTCCGTTGGAAGTCTTAGAGATGCCATTCTTTTTATAGATTCGATTTTGGAGGGATCGCCAGTGAGAAAGAGCCTTGACTATGTCAATCACGTGGAGAACTCCCCCACAGAGATAATTGTACGCACACCTTAGGAATTAGAAATTGCACCATTTTGAAAATTAGATATTGCTTTCCTCCTCTTAAGTAGTTCTAATTTAACATCTGTGGTCCTTACGAGTTTGTCTCTCAATAGTTCCTTGTTGTTCTTTTGATATAATTGTATACGTCGTCACAAGAAAAAGCTACATATTACGCTCACACAAAATTATCCAAGTATAGTATTTTCACACTAGGTTCATGAGGTCGGATACTGCCGGTGCATTTGTCACAGTGACATCACAAGCCAACATTTGAGAACTCGAAGAGGACCCATATCGCAGTTCCTAAATGCCATTTTGGATAATCCTCTTTCTCGTTACTCTAAGCTTGATGACTAACACCGAGTGCTCCAAAAAGCGGTAATATCAGTCCTTGAATAACCTACACTGGATCCTTGTAGTTGATTATCAAACAACATCATCAATCCTTGGGAGAGGGTAACGATTCTTCCCATCAGCTTATTCAATTATCGTAGTCAATGACCAATCCCGGAATTAATCCGTCCTTTCTTTTTGGTCAAAAGAAGAACAGATGCTCTCCAAGGTGAGGAACTGGGTCTTGATAAAGCCTTGTAAGATAGTTCTCTAGCCGTTGTTCCGACAACTGATTTTATAGATCGGTAAGGAGCTAAAATCGTGGGTGTCTCTGTGTGCTACAGGTGCAGCACAGGCATCATAATCGATTTGGACATTCCATCTTGTCGAGGTCGAGAGATGGAAGAGGTTCCCAGCAAAAGCAATTCTTCAGGAAATACTTTAGGAAAATCTCGAACGATTGGTACGTCCTCAAGTCGCTTCTCCCCCGACTTGTCTTCAGTCTCCTTCGTAGTAACATGTGCCAAAACCACATTATGTCCTTTCAACAAATATTTATGAGTTTTGGTGCACGAAATAATGTTCAAACAAGTCCCGTTTCCCTGATTACTTCTGTCACCATGAACAATTAAGGTTTCATTTCCCTAGGGAATACGAACAATCTTCTCGGCACAATCAATGACAGCATGGTACTTTGCCAACCAATCCATACCAACTATGATGTCGAAACTACCAAGTTCTACGGGCATTAAGTTAATGTTGAAGGGATGGTCTAAGAAGTTTAATGTACAACCCCGAATGATAGTGTTTATCCTAATTATTTTCCCGTCGGCTAGTTCAACATCATAATAATGGTCTAATGTAGTTGGTGTGATATCAATTAGGGAACTAAATGTAGTAGATATAAAACTTCTATCGGCACCAGTATCAAATAAGATAAAAGCATAGCGGTCGTTTAGAAGAAACGTACTCATAACGACGTTGGAGTCTGGGTTTGTTCCCGCATTGCCTACCACACAAACCTTGGCTGGTGCATTGTCATTCCCACATTGATTACCACAGTTTCCATTCTTCAACTTCGGGCAGTCTCTATTGAAATGCCCCTGAACACCACACTCATAGCAAGTGCCAGCATTCTGAGTTGTTCTGGAGTTCCCACGATTGTTATTATTACCATTGGGACCAGAACTCCTACAGTCACGAGCCAGATGGCCGATCTTTTTGCACTTATTACACCTAGGAGCACATGGCCCTTTGTGGTGATAGTTGCATCTTGTACACAAGGGCAATGATCCCGTGTACTCCCTCTTTTCACCAGGCCCAGCAGTGTAAGCCCTCCTAGTGTTTTGTCTCTTGTTTTGTTGCCGGTGCCCCTGATTGTTTCCAGCATTAAACTCTAACTTTCTCTTCTGTTCAGCTTGTCTTTCAACAATAGTGAGGACTTTTTGATCCATCTGATCATTAGCAAACTCAATTGCTTTCTCCATCATCTTAGGTTGATATGACATTACATTTCCCCGAATCATATCATGAAGTCCACCAACATATTTCTTAACTTCCTCTGACTCCTCGTGGAACATCCTCCCACACATCAGTGCAAGCTCTTGAAAACGCAGAGTGTAACTTGTGACATCGGTACCTTTTACTTTTAGGTTCCAGAGCTTAATTTCTAACTTTTTGATTTCACCCCTTGGGCAGTATTTGACTGTCATCATCTTCTTCAGTGCCTTACAGTCCATAGCATAAGCAACATCTTGAGTGACAGTCTTCATGTGGGAGTTCCACCATGTTAGAGCATTTCCAAGGAAAGTGCATGTAGCAAACTTAACTTGGTTCTCCACAGCACAGTTGTTGATATGGAACACTGATTCCATCTTCTCGAACCATTGAGATAGCACAACCACTCCTTCAGTATCCTTAAAAGTAAAGGGCTTGCAATTCAGAAAATCCTTGTACGTACACTCACGGGGAGTGCGTACAATTCCTCTAATTCTAGTTTTAGAATTGTGGCTTCCATCGCCATGACCATTAGTGCTATTTCGAAGAGTTTCATGATTAGCAAGTGCCGCATACACTCTTGCTTCGATTAGTTTCTCAATAGCAGCAGTTGTCATAGGGGTAGCAGCAGCAGCCCTTGCAGTAGCAGAGGATCTCCTTGGTGGCATATTGTTCTAAATCATAACCATATAAAACACATGAGTTTTCATAAACATCACAACATGACATGGGTACAACATATATATAACAAGATCACATCACACATTGATTATATAACATGAGTGGGATCACAACATATGACAGAATTGAGATCGACATGACATAATACAACACATCATATACAACTGGAAAACATACATGATTATCTGATACAAGAAATGAAAATACAAGTCCTACTGTCGTGCTAGCTGGGCATAAAACCCATAATACTTAGTCGGCTAACATAATGATATCTATGAATACGACATGAGAAGTGTAAACCTAGGCAGAACTACCAGCGCCCTCGCGATCATCTGCATGAGTCTAATCTCTAGCCTGAAGTGCTTGAATATGTCCCAATGCTGCAGATAACTGTCCCTGCAGTGATGAAACCTGTGCAATCAATGTCATCACCAGTGACTCCTGTGAGGCGATACGGTAATCCTACATCTGAGTATGAGTCCTATATGCTTGCAGTTCATAGTGAATTGCCAAACTCAACCCAACGGAATGTGCCCAACCCTCTTGGGAAACCAGGGCCTCCTGATCCAATAGTTGTGCAATCTCATAGTGAAACTGTCTATCCTCGACCAATCCATCAACTCTCTGAAATAACTGAGGCTGTCTATCCTGAGTATCCTCTATCACAGCATAAATATCCTGTGTGTCCTGCTCCTGAACCGCAGCAAGCTTGGTTACTCTAGCATTGACCCCCTCGAGGGTTGTCGGTGCTACCTCCTCAACAGCCTCTGTCGGGTCTACCCAAACATCTCTAATCTCATAGCCGACCTCCTCGGCTCTCTAACGTCTGGTTTCGGCATCCATAGTGCCGATAAACCCATAGTCTAAGGTGATCTGGGTATGGGTGCAGACTCATCAGTCTCAAATGCCTCTGTATCCCCAGCTGAGGGAATAGGGTCAATAACGGGTATAACAGAAGAGTCGGTCGGAGCTAGGTGCTCCTCCTCTTCCTCGTCATCATCCTCGTCCTCAAAGGGCTCCTCATCCTCGTCATTAGTATCATCATCATCGTCGGAGGGCTCATCATCATCCCCTCCGTCAGCGGGATAATCAGCATGATCCTCCTCGGGGTCCTCCTCCGGATCCTCATTCGGATCGAAGTCTGCCACATAGCCTGGTGACAAGGCGGTGGGTAAGGTATCAACAGGTAAAGGCTGGTCCTCTAAGGGTGCCTCAGCATCAGATGGCACTAAGTACTCGGGGTACTCAGGCGGCTCAGGTACGTATGGTACCTCTACAGGTGAAGGTGGGTGCTCAGGACCGGGCACATAATCAGGAGACGATGGGTGCTGAACCATCCTTAGTTCCTCCTCAGGACCCTCCTCGGATCCCGAGTCATAACTGAAGCCCAAAGATATGGCTATAGGGAGATCAACAAGAAACATAATGCTGATCCTCAACTGGAACCCTCATCCTATGGGGCCAAGGTGACTCAATGGTACTTCTGGTCCTAGCACTAATTTGGCGAAGCGGTCCTGCACTAGTCCTTAGGGCCAGGCACATATTCCGGTGATGCAGTCGCCCCTCTGGTGAGTCTGGGCTCTTGGAGTCAAAAGAAGTCCACAAGCCCAAGCTAGCTGTCTCCAAGCTATGATATAGACGAATATGTGTAACCATGTATTAATGCGCGTAATCTATGACATGGACTGTATCTGTAGACACTCAAAAGAGTTTACATTAGTACATATATAAGACCAATAATAATATACTTAATATATTATAAACACGTATGTGAACCATGCAGCATCTAGTATACCCAACTAATACAATAAGTAATATATGAATGGATGTCCCATAAAAATCCCCTTTTATGATGCAATGTTTGAAAACGGTTATAGTCCAAGTAAAAACATTTGACCTGGTTCTCTATAACCTTGGTACTGATACCAATCTGTACACCCCCAAATAGGGTCACGAGCGGAATAAATATTTAGGAAAGAGTTACTCTCATAGATCAAAGCACAATGATAATGAGAACTGACCTCTAAAAGACTTATTTAAAATACGATACATTGGATTTATTGAAATTGTTTAATACAAAGCGCAACGGCTTAAATTGTTCAACATTTGATAACAAAGATTTTAGATCATAACAAAAATCCCAAGATGTAATGACTCCAAATCTTTTATGCATGACTCCCCAAAAGAGTATCCCTAATGTATCCTTAGCACCTCGTGCCTCATTGACCTAAGAAAACATGCTTTAAAACGTCAACATAAAGTTGGTGAATTCATAGGTTTATGTAAATATAATGTAGGACCGCAAGATTTCCAAGTGTATGATAGTGCAACAGATGCAAACATCACAAAGTGTAATTACGTTTCCCTAAGCTCGTGACACTAAAGCTCGACATGTATGAATTGCAATATAAATTGATAACATTGCCCTTGTTGATGTTCTAACCCACAACATCCCAAATCTGACATGGTATACATCCGTTGGTTTACTCTGTGACACCTGTAAGAGCTACTCACCCGGATGAGGATGTCAATCCCAAATAGATCTATTTATAACATTCGCACTCACACAAAATAATTGACAGTTCATGATAATGGGCAAAGTGGGTTATCGCTACTTAGACAAATACGTAATCATGATAAAATGTACAATTGCGTCCTATTTGTAAAACAATGCATGTTTCTCACCCTAAAAGTTGTAAATCATTGATATAGTAAAACATGGGGCTATGAACTCACCTTAGCAAGTAGTCCTCTGTGAAAGGTAAAATATACCAATTACTGGAAAATGAATCACACCGTCCAGTACCTAATAAATTACGGCCAACATAGTCCTACAAGTATATGTGATGTCCAACGACATTCGTTGAATAAAACTACAATATTTGCTAGTATTAAATAAACAGTTATTCACTATGTGTGGTGATGTACACATATATATGAATTCGTTTTTCTCGTTTGCTCTGGGAAGAAGTTATGACAAAATACTATTTAAGTATACACGGAGTTTTAAGTATTAATATGATAAATATCACCAATTTAATAAATCGCGTGACTTATTTATATAAGTTAATCCTTATTATACCAGACTATCTATACAATGAGAGTTCATTTGAAATCAAATATATTATAAAAAATCGCCTTAAGTTTTCATTAGTGGCAAACTTTCCTAAAACTTAAATAAGCATAAAATTTACCGTTTTACACCCCTAAGTGTTCCATGTGCTACGTTTAGGTCCCTCCAATTTTACAAAAAATACATTTTAGGTTCTTCATTATTACCAAACCGATCCCTTAAGTTCATTAATAGTCAATGAACAGTAATTAAAAAAAATACACTAGCAATATAAACAATAATGCTGCAGTACTAACTTCTGCTAGCAGTACTAACTTCTGTTAGCAGTACTAACTCTGCTAGCAGTACTAACTTCTGCTAGCAGTACTAACTTCTTAAGCCTGACAGTATTAACTTCTAACTTAGCTCGTATCATACAACCCATAAGTGAGTTAACAAATTCGTTAGAGTTTGTTTGAACTCGTGTTGGACACAAGACGCGGCTATGGTCTTGCTAACTTATTTCGACATATCCCAAACAACCCTAGTTCGCATATACTATAGTGTACACATCCTTTATTGAGCAAGACGAGTTGTTAAGTATTATGATACGTGACATGAAATGTTTCCGTTTCCAAACGAGTTATCAAACCTCTCGGCTAAATATTTTACGTATGCATGTTATGTTTAAACATTCATGCTTATACACAAGATCTTGGTTACGTGCCTTATGGATTTTGGTTCACCACACAAGTATATATATATGTTGTATATTATAAGACGTAGACATGGGTTGTGTTATGGTAGGTACGACCCATGTTTAGCTTGTTAACACATAATAACCGTGCCTTATGACACATGAAGCAAACAAGAAACTTAAGTATGAACATAAGCTAAGACACTTACAAAGGTCCTAGCTTCTTGAAGGGTAGTATCGTGTGGTGTAGTAATAAACCTGAATCCTCTTTGTTTTCAAACCCTTAAACGTATAACTCTAGCTTATAGATCACTAGGCTATACCTTAGACCCTTTGTTTGTGAGTTGTGGTGTCGTGTTTGTGCAAGTTGTGTCTCGGCTGTAGTATGACCCGAAAGCAAGGACAAATATAATTTTTGCTAGAGTGTTGTTAAATGTGTGAGTGTGTAAACACTCTTAGTTGTGAGTCTTCCTATTTATAGATAAAATATCTCTATACCACATCCTAAAACCATGTCTCCTTTGCTAGAGAGGAGTAGTAGTTTAAGTACATGCTTAGGTGGTTTTTAGGGAAGTTTAAGCTTGTTTAAGGACAATTATTAATGAATTTTGTGATGTACAAGATTATGCAAGATTTGTTAGGTTGCATGTGTGGGTGACGAGTTGGCTAAAGAGAGGGAAACACAAGATACAAATCTTGTATAAGATTTGTTAAGTACATTGCCTTAATTAATCCTATGTTGTATAAGATTTAGCCAAGATTTGTATGTATTACCCAATGGTCCTTGTGCCGTGTGAAATGAAAGAAAAACAAGGCAAAGTATGCTAGTGTTTAAGTTTTTCTTAACCTTAAACTAACTAAACATTCATCCTTAAACTAACTATGGTATGCTATGGGTTAAGGGTACATGTTGTAAGGGTATGTAAGTGATTTTTGCTCCTTCCCACACCATTGGACGCCTAGGATTTGAGTTAGGGTACACATGATTAGACAATGTTTAGATATATGAGCTTCTATGTACTTAAGTTGGTTAATAACTAAAAGTATATAATGTTTGCCTTATGTTTGTGTTATGTTTAATCATAATCGGCCCCTATAGGCTTAATGATATAAAAATTGTACAGTTTTTGTGTTTAGGGAATAAAAGTGGGTATTGGTTTGAGTCTAGATAAGTCTAGGTATTTTTCGGGTATGTCTAAATGTATTTTATTGCAAAACGTAAGCGTTTTACGTAACCAATAAAAATAAAATATGAAAGGTTATAAATTATATTCTTAATAATCATATAACACTTGCTTGATGTAAACTTTAACTTGTTTGGTGTCCGTTTACGTTGGATGATGATTTTTAGTTTACGCGATTTAACTATAAGATAATAATTAAAAGCGGACGCGTAAAACCCTAAAAATAAATAATGGAAATAATTGAGTCGGGAAATGACCTGAAAATGTGAAATGTTACAGTCTCCACCCGTTAGAAGAGCCTTGTCCTCAAGGCTCAAGTTGCAACACTTGATGAAGGTACGGGTTTAGTGAAGAGATGCGGATACTTCTTTTGAAATTGGTCTTCGCGTTCCCATGTGAACTCAGGACCTCTCTTTGAGTTCCATTGAACCTTGACAATTAGGATACGGATTTTCTTCAACCGTTTGACTTCTCGATCCATGATCTCTACAGGTTCTTCCACAAAATGGAGCTTGTCATCCACATGGAGTCCTTCTAACGGAACGGCTAATGGTTCGTCAGAATAACATTTCTTCAGGTTGGATACATGAAATGTATTGTGAACTCTGCTCAACTCTTGAGGAAGCTCAAGCTTGTAAGCAACGGTTCCAATCTTTTCCAGCACCTTGAAAGGTCCAACATATCTAGGGTTTAACTTCCCCCGTTTGCCAAAACGTACGACCCCTTTCCAAGGTGAAACTTTGAGCATAACTCTATCCCCAACTTGGAACTCCATTGGCTTACGCTTTAAGTCGGCATAACTCTTTTGTCGGTCACGAGCGGCTTGCATTCTTTGTTTGATCTGGATGACCTTCTCAGTTGTCTCTTGGACCATTTCTGGACCGGTGAGTTGAACTTGCCCGACCTCGGCCCAACAAACAGGTGAACGACACTTTCGACCGTAAAGTGCCTCGAAAGGTGCAGCCTTGATGCTAGCGTGATAACTGTTGTTGTAAGAAAACTCAACTAGTGGCAAATGTCTAACCCAACCATTTCCAAAGTCGATCACACAAGCACGTAGCATATCCTCGAGAGTTTGGATAGTTCTCTCGCTTTGTCCATCAGTTTGTGGATGGTACGCAGTACTCATATCCAAATTAGTACCCAAAGCCTTCTGAAGTGACCTCCAGAAATTTGAAGCAAATCTAGGGTCATGATCACAAATGATCGAGATAGGTATTCCATGCCTTGTGACTACCTCCTTCAAGTACATCCTTGCCAATTTCTCCATGAAGTCAGTTTCCCTCATTGGTACGAAGATTGTAGACTTCGTAAGTCAGTCAACAATCACCCAAATGGTGTCATAGCCTTGCGATGATTTAGGAAGCTTTGTGACAAAATCCATTGTGATGTTATCCCACTTCCATTGGGGTATCTCGGGTTGTACCAACAAACCCGATGGCCTTTGATGCTCGGCCTTG
This sequence comes from Tanacetum coccineum, assembly GCA_026074375.1. Lineage (NCBI taxonomy): Eukaryota > Viridiplantae > Streptophyta > Magnoliopsida > Asterales > Asteraceae > Tanacetum > Tanacetum coccineum. The sequence goes on from BQNB010009873.1 coordinate 13,841, forward strand.
ACCCTGGCACATGTCAAACATTTGCTAACATAGGTGGCGATGTCGGCTTTCATATTGGGCCACCAATATAGTTTCTTCATGTCTTGGTACATCTTGTCGGAACCCGGATGGATGGAGTATTTTGATTTGTAGGACTCGTGCATGATCACAGTCCTCAAGTCACCATAACATGGCAACCAACTCCTTTTGGTCTAGTATGTGTTGTAGACTCTTATGATCTGTGAACACCGTATACTTGGTTCCATACAAGTAGTGCCTCTAAATCTTCAGAGCAAACACCACTGCACCAAGTTCCAAATCATGAGCAGTATAATTCTTCTTATGAATCTTCAATTATCGTGATGCGTAAGCAGTCACCTTCTTATTTTGCATCAACACCGCACCCAATCCTTTATGTGATGCATCACAATAAACAATGAAGTTCTCAGCTCCTTGAGGGAGAGCTAAGATGTGTGCGTTACATAACTTATTCTTTAATGTCTGAAAAGCTGCTTCCTGCTTGTCACCCCTATTCAAAGGCAACTTTCTTCTGAGTAAGTTTGGTCATCAGCTTAGCGATTTTTGAAAATCCTTCAATGAATCTTCGGTAGTATCCAGCAAAACCTAAAAATTGACGAATCTCCGTTGGTGTTTTAGGAGACACCCAATCTTTAATAGATTCAATCTTGGTAGGATCCACGTGAATGCCTTGACAGTCAATCACGTGACCGAGAAATTATACCTTAGGTATCCAAAATTCACATTGTGAAAACTTAGCATATAACTCCTCCTTCTTAAGCAGTTCTATAATTTCCTTAAGATGTTCTTCATGTTCCTTATTGTCCTTTGAATAAATAAGTATATCATCGATAAAGACAATTACAAACTTATCCAAGTATGGTTTGTATACTCGGTTCATGAGGTCCATGAATACCGCAGGTGCATTTGTCAAGCCAAATGGCATCACTTGGAACATGTAATGACCATATCGAGTCCTAAATGCCATCTTTGGAATATCCTCTTCTCGTACTCTGAGTTGATGATAACCCGACCGTAAGTCTATCTTCGAATAAACACTAGATCCTTGTAGTTGATCAAACAAATCATCAATCCTTGGGAGAGGATAACGATTCTTCACTGTTAGTTTATTTAATTCTCGGTAGTAGATGCACATCCGGAATTATCCGTCCTTCTTTTTGATAAACAAGACCGGAGCTCCCCAAGGTGAGGAACTGGGTCTTATAAAGCCCTTGTCGGATAACTCTTGCAGTTGCTCTGATAATTCTTTCATTTCGGAAGGAGCCAATCGATAAGGTGCTCGTGCTACAGGTGTAGCACCAGGTACCAAATCGATCTGGAATTCCACTTGTCGAGTCGGTGGAAGACCCAGAAAATCTTCAGGAAATACCTCAGGAAAATCTCAAACGATTGGTACGTCCTCAAGTCGCTTATCCCCCGACTTGTCTTTAATCTCCTTTGTAGTAACATGTGCCAAAAAGACACGATGTCCCTTCAATAAATATTTATGAGTTTTGGTGTATGAAATGATGTTCAAACGAGTCCCGTTTCCCTGATTACTTCCGTCACCATGAATGATTAAGGTTTCATTTCCCAAGGGAATACGAACGATCTTCTTGGCACAATCAATGACAGCATGGTACTTTGCCAACCAATCCATACCAACTATGACGTCAAAACTACCAAGTTCTACGGGCATTAAGTTAATGTTGAAAGGATGATCTAAGAAGTTTAATGTACAACCCTGAATGATAGTGTTTATCCCGATTATTTTCCCGTCAGCTAGTTTAACATCATAATAATGGTCCAATGTAGTTGGTGTGATATCAATTAGGGAACTAAATGTAGTAGGTACAAAACTCCTATCAGTACCAGTATCAAATAAGATAGAAGCATAGCGGTTGTTTAGAAGGAACGTACCCGTAACGACGTTGGAGTCCAGGTTTGTTCCCGCATTGCCCACCACGTACACTTTCGCTGGGGCATTGCCATTCCCACCTTGGTTACCACGGTTTTTATTCTTCAACCTCGGGCAGTCTCTCTTGAAATGCCCCTGAACACCACACTCATAGCAAGTGCCAGCATTCTGAGTTGTTCCAGAGTTCCCCCGATTGTTATTATTACCATTAGGACCAGAACTCCTACAGTCACAAGCCAGATGGCCGACCTTCTTGCATTTATTACACCTGGGAGCACATGGCCCTTTGTGGTGATAGTTGCATTTTGTACACAAGGGCAATGATCTCGTGTACTCCCTCTTCTCACCAGGCCTAGCTGTGTAAGCCTTCCTAGTGTTCTGCATCTTGTTTTGTTGTTGGTGCCCCTGATTGTTCCCATCATTATACTCTAATTTCCTCTTCTGCTCAGCTTGCCTTTCAATAATAGTGATGAGTTTTTGGTCCATCTGATCATTGGCAAACTCAATTGTCTCCTCCTTTGTCTGGGGCCGATATGACATCACATTTCCGCGGATCATATCAGGGAGTCCACCAACATACTTCTCAACTTCATCCGATTCCTCGAGAAACATACGTCCACATATCAGTGCAAGCTCTTGGAAATGCAGAGTATAACTCGTGATGTCAGTACCCTTCACCTTTAGGTTCCAAAGCTCAATCTCTAACTTCTTGATTTCACCCCTTGGGCAATATTTGACTGTAATCATCTTCTTCAGTGTCTTCCAGTCCATGACATAAGCAACATCTTGAGTAATAGCCTTCATGTGGGAGTTCCACCATGTAAGGGCATTTCTTACGAAAGTACATGTAGCGAACTTAACTTGGTTCTCCACAACACAGTTGCTTATGTGGAACACTGATTCCATCTTTTCAAACCATTGGGCCAACATAACTACCCCGTCAGTACCCTTAAAGTTTAGTGGATGACAGTTCAGGAAATTTTATACGTACACTCACGCGGAGTGCGTGTAGTTCCTCTGTTTCCAATGCCAGAATTATGGCTTCCGTCGCCATGGCCATTAGTGCTGTTTCGAAGAGTTTCATGATTAGCAAGTGGCGCATACACTCTTGCTTTGATTAGCTGTTCAACAGCAGCAACTGTCATAGGGGCGCAGCTACAGCAGCGGCCTTTGCAGTAGTAGAGGATCTCCTTGGTGGCATATTGTTCTAAATTACAACAATATAAAACACGTGAGTTTTCATAAACCTCACAACATGTCATGGGTGCAACATATATATATATATATATATATATATATATATATATATATATAAGACATCACACAGTGATTATATAACTTGACTGGAATTACAACACATAACAGAATTGAGATCGACATAACATAATACAACACGTTATATATATAACAAGATCACATCACACAGTGATTATATAACATGACTGGGATCACAACACATAACAGAATTGAGATCGACATGACATAATAAAACACATTATATATATAACAAGATCACATCACACAGTGATTATATAACATAACTGGGATCACAACACATAACAGAATTGAGATCGACATGACATAATACAACACATTATATATATAACAAGATCACATCACACAGTGATTATATAACATGACTGAGATCACAATACATAACAGAATTGAGATCGACATGACATAATACAACACATCATATATAACTGGAAAACATACATGATTTTCTGATACAAGAAATGAAAATACAAGTCCTACTGCCGTGCTAGCTGGGAATAAAACCCATAATACTTAGCCGACTACAAATGATAGCTATGAACATGAAAGTAAACATAGGCACTACTACCAGTGCCCTCGGGAGCATCCGTACGAGCCTGATCTCTAGCTTGAAGTGCTTGAATCTCGCCTAGAGCCATCGCCAAATGTCCCTGTAGTAATGAAACCTGTGCGGTCAGGGCCGCTATCAATGAATCATGCGCATCGATACGGTGATCCTGCATCCAAGCGTGGGTCTTGTATCCCTGAAGCTCATAATGAATAGCCGAACTAAGTCCCATAGAGTGTGCCCAAGCCTCTCGGGAGACTAGAGCCTCCTGATCTAACAGTCATGCAGTCTTATAGTGGTATTGCCTATCAACGATCAATACCTCAACACTCTGAAATATCTGAGTCTACCTATCCTGGGCATCCTCGATCATAGCATAAATGTCCTGAGTGTCCTGCTACTGCACCGCAGCGAGCTCAGTCACCCTAGTGTCGACCCCTTCAAGGGTCACTGGTGCTATTTCCTTGGCAGCCTCTCTTGGGTCTACCCAAGTATCACTAATCCCATAGCCAACCTCCTCGGCCCTCTGACGTCTGGTTTCAGCATCCAAAGTGCCGATAAACCCGTATTCTATCCCATAACCTCCAGCAAGTCTAGGAGCAGCAGTCGAACTCTCCCCCACCTTATACACGATGTGAGAGCAGTCAGACATAACCTCTTACGAGGTGGTAACTCGGCCTTGGGAGTGTCCTCCCTACGGTCGACTGGTGGTGGTATGAACAATGAGGCTGGTAGTGGTGGCAGTGGTGATGATGGTAATGGTAATGATGTGGGTACATGTGGTGGTAAATGTAGTGATGATGGTGGAGGTGGTAGTGGTGGTGAGGGAATCTGAGGTAATGAAGATGACCAAGGTGATAGTGGAGATGGTGGTGGTGATGGTGGTGTAGGTGCGATAACATACTCAGCAATGCGTGCCTCCATAGATGGTGACATCGGTGGCTCAAGTTTGACAGTCTTCTGTGCCATACGGAGACATGTCTGAGAAAAAGGGACTATAGTCTGAGTTGATCTAGGTGTAGGTGCAGACTCATCAGTCTCAAACGGCTCTATCTCCTCAGAAGAGGGGACATGGTCAACAACGGGTGCAATAATAGAGTCGGCCGGAGCCAGATGCTCCTCCTCCTCCTCAAAAGCCTCCTCCTCCTCCTCGTCATCATCAGAGGAGTCATCATCATCGTCGTCACCTCCATCAGCTGGATAGTCTATTGGACCATTCTCAGAGTCCTCCTCGGGATCCTCCTCAGGATCTGAGTCAGCAACGTAGCCTAGAGATAAGGCTATAGGTGAATCAACAACAGCATAAGGCTGATCCTCCATGGGAACCTCCTCATCAGATGGGGCCAAGTACTCGGGGTACTCTGGTCCTGGTACGTAATCTGGGCATGTAACTCATGGCGAGTGCGGTGTTGCTTGGCTCTCAGGGTAGGCACGCTGTCGGTGTCTCGAGGTGACAGCTCAGGTGAGTTGGGCTCGTGGAGTCTGAGGAAGTCCACAGACCAAGCTATCGGAGTCTCATGCGTTGATATAGAGCGTATAAAGTACCTCGGATAATGCGAAATCGATGATGATTGTATCTTGTAACACTCAAAACAGGAGGTTACATTAGTACATTATAAGCCCAATAATTATATACTTAATTTATTAAAAAAACACGTATGAGTACCATCGCAGCATTAGTCATACCCAACTAAATGCAACAATTAATGTATGGGAATGTAATGTCCATAAAAAATCCTTTTTATGATGCAATGTTGAAACGTTATAGTCAAGTAAAAAACATTTGACCTGGTTCTCTATTGCAATTGGCTCTAGATTCAATCTGTAACTCCCCAAATTAGTCGCTGCGGAATATGAGTATCCGAGAGGGTTACATTACTAGATCAATAGCACAAGATATGAAGAACGACCTTAAAGGGTTCATTTAAAATACGATTACATTGGATTATTAAAATTGTTTAATCAAAGCACAATGGCTTAAATTGTTCAAAACAATTGATAACAAAGATTTTAGATCTCTAAACTATATTCCCAACAAGTAATGGACTCCAAATCTTCTAATGCAGACTCCCAAAAGACTATCCCAATGTATCCTTAGCACTCTTGCCTCATTGACCTTAGAAAAAACTTGCTTAAACGTCAACATAAGTTAGTGATTTCATAGGTTTATGTAAAATGTACATGTTAGGACACGTAATATTTTTCCGTGATAATGCAACAGATGCAAACATCACAAAATATAATTACGTTTCCCTAAGCTCATGACACTGAAGCTCGACATGTATGAATTGCAATATAAATCGCCTACATTTCCCGTGATGATGTTCTAACCCGCAACATCCGAATCCGACATGGTATACATCCGTTGGTTCACTTCGTGACACCAGTGAGAGCTACTAACCCGGATGGGGATGTCAACCCCAAATAGATCTATTTATAACATTCGCGCTCACAAATGTAATTACAAGTTCTATGATAATGGGCTCAAAGGTTATCGCCTTATTAGCAACACGTATCATGATAAAAATGTACCTTACGTCCATATTTATATTACAAAGCATGTTTCTCACCCCAAAAGTTGTAAATCATTGATATAGTAAAACATGGGGCTATGAACTCACCTTGGTAAAGGTAGTGAATGAAAGGAATCAAGTGAATGAATCAACAAGTGAAATCTGAGTGCAACCTAATTAAATATAGGTCGTATAAGTACCATGTACTTTAAATAACTAATACTACATATAATTCTATATAGTTACATCACCACCTAAAAGTGTTTGTTTAATTTATAAAATTAAACAATTTGATTTCCATTTGTAAAATAAATGTTTATGAATCCGAATTGTGAAAATGTTAAAATTATCCAACAATTATTCGTTTATGAAAAGTAATTATTTTATCACCTTTAGATAATTATATAATAACATTATATAATTAGTTTAATTGATTTCACAAAAATAGTGCACAAGTATAAAAAAATAGTGCATAAGGTTTTATAAACCTTATATCTTTTTCGTTTCAATTCCGTTTTGCATATTCTTTATATCCGTGGTTTTTTATTTGAATGATATATTAAAATATCATATTTGTAAATATTAAGTTACTGATGAACAGTAACATTTACTCAATTTAATAAATTATATAAAACTACTTTTATATAATTAATTGTTGTAATATTAAAAATATCGTAATTTATTCGTTTTACCTCCGTTTAATTCTGTTCATTTATTTGTATGGCTTATGTATTTGAAAGTCATAATCAAACCATTACATTTATTTGTGTTTATTTTTACTGTTGTTGACCAGTTAACAGTATGTATATATTTATAAAAATGCTTTTTATAAATATTAATTGTTGAAATCGTATAAAAATCATATCTCATTCATTTTAATTTGGTTTTTAGTGATTCTTTTGCCCACGTCTTCGTAATTAAAAGATCTATCTAACAAAAATAATTTTCATCAGCTCACTGTCGTGAACAGTAGCACGTTTTCATAAAACTACTTTTATAAAGTTACTTTTGTTTATTTTATTACATAAACATGAAAAAGTCATAACAATTTCATTACCCATTGGTTTTTCAAGTTTCTTACCTTTTTATAATCCTTATACAACCTACTTTTATAGAAAAATATCAAATATTTAACTTAAATTCGAATTGTATTATTTTTATAACTTTCTTTTATAAAAATACTTTTATAATTGTAAATCTTGTAAAATCATAACTCCTTCGTTATTTATCGGATTTTCAAGTTTCTTATTGATTTAGAAAGCTAATAATATGTATTATTTTATAAAATTATAAAATAATTTCCCCATGTACTGTTTGCTACAGTAATTTCGAATAGTGTTTGTAATTTATTTTAAATAAACTCGTTTCAGGTATTATTAACTTACATAAATTATCACAAGTCCTCTAATTTATACAATTCACATCTTGTGTATATAATACGTCCTCTATATCATAATATATTCATATTATCCAAGGAATAAAACCCAACATATTTATTTAATTACCTAAACCTTATAATTAAATAAATAGTCAATACTTGATAAATAATTACATAAACAATCCATGGCTTGTAAATCCTTGTTTTAAACATATTAACATATCTAAAACATCATCTTAACCATACACAAAATAAATTCGTGTATGTGTACATATGATTTTATCTTATAAACTTTAATAAGAAAATTAGGTGATGATTAACAATATAAAAATTATATAAATCATGAAATGAAATAAATGAATAGATTAGGGTCTTAGGTAAACCTTAGATAAATGTAGGATGAATGATGATCAAGATTAATCCAACAGAAAACACTTAATTGGTAAATTAGGTTTAGTGAAACCCTAATTTCTTGAAACTTAATTTGAAACCTTTAATTGTATAAACCTTTGTATAACCAAACAAGCTTCAATGACACCTTGTATGTGATTAGTAATGACCCTTGTATGCTTGTAACCCTTGAGAAATGAAAACTATAAAAGTTTTGTTGGTGACTACAGAGGGTTTTGTGGGGGAGTTTTGTGTTTGATTTTGCTTGTAAGATAATTGTGACTGTCTACTTGCTTTATGGCATGAGTAGTATTGCAAAACATGGAGTAATATACTTAAATGGAACTTAAACAATGCTTTAAGTGTTTCTTGCTTGTGTCCGGTTTGGGTAGCTCAAAAAAAAGGGGGGGACCAAAAGGTTTGTTTAAGTATTTAGGACAAGATAGGTTTAGGAACATGTTTGGTCTTGTGTAATGATGAATTGCGATACATTCATTTGCTATGTTCACTTGTCCCTTTGTCTTATGAGTTCTAGCCGTGGGAATGGAAGCAAGGAGAGGCAAAAGTGAGTTTTTGACCCATTGCTTAACAAGAACAATTGTTTAAGTGAGATAGTGGGGAGTTGTTAGCTTTGATTGATTAAATTTCAAGTAGTATGCCATATATGTGTAAAATTCATTTAGGGGCTGATATAGACAAAAGTTTATGAGATTTTTGAGTGTCATGAGTTATTAGGGGATATTTGTTTGAAGTGTAGGGGTGTTTATGGTTTGCCTATGCATGTGCAAACGTTCTAGTTTTATTGTGTTACGTAAACGTTTTACGTAACCAATAAAAATAAAAAGTATAAAGTTATAAATTATCATCCTAATAACTTTATAACACTTACTTGACGTAAACATTTAATTGTTTGATGCCCGTTTACGTTGAATGATCATTTCTAGTTTACGCGATTTAGCTTAACGGTATAAATTAAAAGCGAACGCGCAAAAGCCTAAAAATAAATAATAGAATAAATGAAGTCGTAAATGACATGAAAATGCGAAATGTTACAAGTTTGGGAATCTGGGGTATGGGTAAATTTGACTATCGATAGGATGTTAAAAAAAACCCGCTAGTTTAATTGTTTTAACTCTCACTAAAACGTTTGCTTACTAAAACTTATAAAAGTCATGAATAAATCTTTTTTTTACAAAGGTAAAATAAATAGATAAAATGAACGGTTATCTACATAATAAAGCCTAAGTAAAAAACTAAGTAGGTCTGTTATACTGCCTGCCATGATGGATAGAAAATTGAGCATCTTTCAACCTTAAATTTATGTGCGCGGTATAATATATATCTAGTTCTTTCTCCTCCTAAGCGAGTACAGTGAGTCTGTTATACTGCAATGAACGGGATAAGACATCTTAAGAATAGAATTGTTCCACATGTGAGCTGGTCAATCATAGATTACAATAACAAAATTTGATCATATGCCCCGTCAATGAACTTGCATATGCCAAATGGCTCATTAAGCTCCAAAAATGTATAAAAGGATTAAGCCTTGTGTCCATCTACATAAAATTCACCAAATAGCAAGTCAATGAGTTGTTCATGGTTAGCTAGCTGTTAGCCCAACAAAAACACCAATAGCCATAATCATGAGAAAGCACAGGCACTGAATTTATTTTTAGTAGGGCTAAAGGAACACAAAGAAATATTATAAAGAGAAACATAATGCACATTCGTATTCATATGGAGAAGTGCGTGGCACATTCCTTTCTTTCTTCATTTCAATTAAATTCTTCTCACTGAATATTTAGTGTATGATGAAAGCAGATTATAACAAAGCATATCAGATGCTAAATAAAGTGGAGGGGTTAAATAAAACTTTGAATAAGATAAAGCATTAAACTGAAGATATTTTGCATTTCGAGTCTTCTTCTATAGAAAAAATGCAGACCTGCAACCACCATTAAAGTCACAAAGAGCTTTGCTTCCTATTTTTCCTTTCTAAATCAATTCTTCGCGTCTCTTTTTTCTTATGTTGGATCAAAGGTGGTTCCCGATCTAATTCTAAAGCATGTCCTGATTCTTTCATACACGACGCATCTAAAGGGCCTCGATTCGTAAGGTGGTTCATGGGATCCTTATCTGCCTTAGTTTTTGGTGGTATGCAATTCTAATGTAATCATGAAACGGAATAGTTGCAAGTCGCCTCTTTCTTAAGTTAGTAATGAAGTTGCGGCATACTGCGGGCCGACTTGAGGAAGAGGTGACTTGCACTGACCCGACAGTCAGAGCCCAGATGCAGTCAGAAGCTATGCAATCAGGGCTTGTTATGCAACATTTAGGCGCTTTTCTCCTTGAGCTTGATCGCACAATGCTGACCGTGTTGGACAGTCTCCCGTATGTTATCGTCTTCTTATCTTTTAAATGCTAATTCTCTTCTGATGATAATTCACTTATAGTTGAATATGGTGTGCATGTTGCAGACTGTATCATCTATATATATTGGGCCTGCAGTCAACATATCTCCAGTCCTAATCCTATAATGGTTCAGGTATGTTATTAGCACTTCTTGTTTATACCAAAATAAGTGTCATATGCCTGCCATTCAGCAATTTAACGATGACATCATTTTTTCTCATGTAACCCTTTGCTCTACAAACTATTTCACTCTTTGGTGGTAAAGCTACTTCCCCAAATTCTGCAAAACTAAACGCACCCTAAAAGTTTCTTAAAACATCCAATAAAACAATTTAATAAGACACCATTTAAATTGAGCCTAAAATAATCCTCTAAGTTCACCAAGGTGTTTGGATAAACTTATGCCCAACAGTTTTTGCATTATAGGAAATTTGCCAAAAGGAATCATACCTGAATCATAATACACACCATTGTACCTCAGACAACTAACATTAACCTTTGCACGAACATTTAATTTTGACTAACCAAAGATGTAGCGTTCCAAGACACATAAATGTTCATATCTATAATACCCTAAACATTTAACTATAAAATAATAAGCACATTACTATTATTAATACCAAACAAAAATTTAGCATGAGTTAATTAGGTATATGACACTTTTATAAAACATGTAGTACTGGTGCATGCATAAAATATTATAAAAAAAAATACATAAGATATCGAAGAGTTAAGATAATACTTCATTTGAATCACTTAGCCAGATAAATACTCGGTCCAACTCCTTCATCTCATCCCATTTTTGTCGACAAATTTGTTACACCACAAACTTTTATATGCACGTACTCCCTGGTCAATCTCCTCATAATCTCACAAACAAAAGTAAACAATTCCAAAAACCACAATTTTGTCCTCAAGTAAACGTGGGTTAGAGAATAGCATAACCCAATTATTTTGGGTTCACGTAAGCATTGTTTGTGGACGTGTTGGTGTTCAGAAGTTCGGTTTCAGTTCGGGTGAGGGAATAATGTTTTGGTTCGATAGCGCATGGTATTAGTTTTGTGGCTGGTACGTGTTTAGCTGTTAGTGTATACGCAAGTTTTGGTCTTAATCATAACTTGTTTGATATTGGTGCTCGTATTCGAATTGGTGTTCGCGCTCGTGTTTGGTTACATCTGGGTTTTTGGGTTTGATCATATCTCGTTAAATCTTAGTGTTCGTATTCGAAAGCCGTGTTCGTGTTCCTCTTTCTGATCTATCATTGAACCATAATTCTACTACATAATCATGCATTTCGATAAGTATTTTGTTAAGAAATTTTCTTATATTATTGTATGATATACCGGTCAAAGCATGTCAAATTTAATGTACCAACGTCAAATATTTAAGAAGCTTGATAATAATTGCTACTAAATAATCTGTTGCCATGATGTAGGAGATGAAGGCTTTAAAATATGTCTCTTATTAATATTATTTTCCCATAACATCCTTTTTAGAGTTGGACTTCCTTAAGCTAGTCAACTGTTTTAAACAACCTTTGCTTTATTACTAACTGTTTCAAATGAAATCTTGAAATGTTGTCTTTGAAAGTGAATATATTATGGGTGAAGAAGATGGTTGTGCATGAATTGACCTCATTTTCTATAGTAACCTTCTAAGTTTTGAGTTTTGTTAACGTATTTTAGAAACTGCTTTTAAATACCCTAGGCCACCTCTAATGACTAAATATGATGTTCTAAACAAATGAAATTTCCTTAAGATTATGCATTTTCAACCAATTGAATTAGCTAGTAAATACAAAAAGAAAAAGAATAGATATTAAAAGTGGTCATGAAAGAGTAATAATATGAAATAAGAAATATAGTGCTTTAAACATTTTATTACTAGTACAATTGCCTATGTAGTTTGGTTATGAAGCTGATAATTTATATTAGTGGGTTTGCTCTTTAAAATCAAAGTAAGCTAAACAAAATATATGAGGATATAGACACGGGTCTTTAACTACCGATGTAAACCATTCAAGCATAAATTAAAAAGGTATTATAGTAACAGTACGTATAGTAAATGAGTGTCTAAATATGAAATTATATAACTACACAGTAAAAGTTAAACGATTAGTGAATGATGAGCTATTAAATTTTTGTAGATAAACCTAAGAAGGAGTAAGTTGTGTTTTCGGGTACGCCTGGATTTTGCTTATAAGGTACAGATATTCTATCCTTCTTTTAAGGATTCTCATGACTTTTGCTCTGTATCTATTTGCCTCGCTGAAATCCCTATTTATGTTTTCCATCCTATGATTCGTTATTTGTTGCAACCTTATTTGATAACTCCGTTGAGCCCTTTGAATTCGTTTGATACATGCTTCATTTGACATAGCCATGATATGAACTTATCCGTTTTGTTTAGACATGATCTTCTTTGGACATAATATGTTTCGTTTCGATATGCTATATGAACCCTTTGTTCTGTTTTAATGCCTGAGCTAACTAGCCATGGAGGTACCATGGCCGCGTCAATGAGGCACCAATGGCGTGACACTATCTGTCGTGGTGTGATCAGTCCACGGCATTCCCTTTTGTTTTGTGAGCTCTGTTATGCAATTGGCCATATATGATTTGATTTGTAGGGAGCGTATGAATGCATTCTAGGTACTTCGTTTCGTTTTGTTTTGGTGCATGGCTTAGTGTGATGCCAACACCCCATTGCACACTTTGTAGGGTACATCTGGAGCTGCAGCTCCCATGTACAATTTTATATGATATGATATGCATTTGATTGCAGGGTCTAAGCATGTAGCATGCTTTAGACATTTGTTTCGAGCTCGGTGGTCATTTCTATATGTTTTGCTTGACTATCTATTTCGTTCAGTTCTCATGATACATGAAATCTCTGATTCAATTTCGTTTACTTTATATGTTTAATTTATCCGTTTCGTTTATATCTGTTCACTGAGCTTTTTAGCTCAGCCGCATTTCTTTTCTTCGCGGCAGGTAATAAGGGGGAAGCTGGGTTATGAGTGAAGAGTGCTTAGGAGCTCTTAGTGGACTGAATGGATGATAGTCTTCCCCATTTTATTTAAATTGCTCAAACTTTGGATCTTGGATTTTGTCTTCCGCTTAAACTTTGTATTTGATTTATTTTCGTTTGAAGGTCATTATGTTCTAGGCCTATTAATTCCTTTGTTTTGTTGAGAAACTTTGTTGAACCATTTATTTAAATAAAGTCTTCAGCTTGCGTTTGTTTTGATGCCGTAAGTGTGACATTTGACCCGTACAGGTGGGGTGTTACAATATCCATACCGGTATATGAATATAGGTTCTTGGACCAAAGTGTCATACGAAATTCAGCAATTTAATGATGACATCATTTTTTCTTGTGTAACCCTTTGCTCTACAAACTATTTCACTCTGTAGTGGTAATGCTAGTTCCCCTAATTCTACAAGTTTTGGTCCAGTCGATATTGGTGCTGTTCCAAGACACATAAATGTTCATATCCATACGGGTATGTGAATACAACTTCTCGAACCAATTGAGTACTGGTCTTTGTCACTTACATCCCGTTTATGTTTTCCTTTCTTTTCTAGGAATTAGTCCAAGATGGACTAATGCTGGAACAAACTAAGGAGAAGTCTGGTTGGCTAATGCTAAACACGCCATAAGTTCAGTACACATATTATATCTCACGTCAATAGTTCTTAGTTATTCCTTAGACTGGTGCTGATATATCAAGCCTGCCTAGTATTATCCATACTGCCAAACGCTCTACAAACATGTTTTCTGACTTGAAAAAAACAATTTCCGATGTTAATAGTTATACTATCTACTTTAACTACATAAATAGCTGAATTTGTTAATCTTTAGCAACGTAATCATATAAACAGGACACATAAAAACACACAATTGTTAGCAACGGTCGAGAATCACATCATACCTCTTTCAACAACGAAGACATAGTCCAATCATCATCCCCACCATCATCTCTTTCATTTGTGCTTCAAGTAACGCCACCATTTCTAACGCCTTTTTAAGATCAGAACCCTTGGCAAGAGATTCATCTCCAAGTGTAGCCTGAAGTTCTTCTGGGTCCACTAAATCTTTCTGGATTATGCCATTATAAGACAGCAAAGGAATATTAAAAGTTGCACTAAAAATCTAGTCGCGTGTTTAAGAAGAGGTATGTGCATTAAAACGTATTGTTCCATATGGTTAGAAAGAGTTTTGTTCAATAACTAAAAAAGCATACATGTACGCATTGACAATTCAATACCTTTCTTTCAGATGGCCTAATGCATAAATGTCACCCGTTTTGACCCATTACCCAACCACATTTTACTGATTTGGTCAATTTATAACTTATGGATCAAAATGGTAAATATATATATGTACAAATCAATATCAATTAGAATTAGACAGTAAGAAAATATAACTGTATAATATCCTTTGCTAATGAGCCTTTAGATATTAGAAAAATATCATGAATAAACATTCAATGGGCCCTTAAACTGCCAACAATTAAACTAATAGAATCCTTGTGTAATAAGGATAGAACAAAAAAGCTAGCAGGTATTACATGACTAAAAGAGCTCACGTATGGGATAACAATGGTGACTGACGCTCAGATTTACGAATATGGTAGCCGTACCAAGTATATGTCGTTGCAGCCATCACATACCTATACATGTATCCTCGAATCTTCCAGGTTACACATCTACCCACATGAACAGAAAATCCTTTTAAATAGCTAAAATAATATGGAGAAAAGTTAGTGTAGCTAAAAAACTCAAAGCTTTATTGACATTTTATCAAACACTTGTTATGCAAAATAATACATTACAAAGTCATGTCACTTTCATTTACAATCCAGAATAAAAAAACTCAATAGTGATCAAGTGAAACAATACAAAATGATATGTAATCGATTGATTATTATCTTTGAGACTATTGTTCATTGTCGAGACTTTCAAATCCATACCCTAAAAGAAACAAAACAAAAGTTTGCATCTGTTTTGAACAAACATTAAGCGTGATAAAGAATGAAATAGAAAATTTAAAGTACTATATAGAAACAACTTACCCCATGTCAACGAATGTTGATTTTGATGAACATGAATGAGAAACCATATTTCTGCAGAATTAAATCAAATTATTCAATAAAACCAATTGTCATTATCGTCTCATATGATACATAAAAAAATTCATATGGGCCTCTTTTAATGTTTATAACAATCAATCAGTCACTAATATAAAATTGCAAATCACAATAACTAAATAATGTGGAAAAATAAGCTAATCCAAACACCCCCTAACAACAAAACCCATAGAATATGAGAGTAGAACAAATTACCAAGCCGCAATAAATTAGTTTTCTAAGTTTAGTGTGTGTGTTTGATGAAAGCTTTGACCAAAAACATGATAATGATAATGGATATGAGAGCACTAAGATTAGAGAAGGAAGAAGGAGAGTTAGTGATAACCCTGTTTTTTTTATCAATTTCATCGTTGATTACTGTTAGTCTAACTTAAGGAACTTTTTATCTTCTCGTGGATGATTAATTGGATGATGGTTTGCATACCTAAATGTGCAAGACGAATCTTAATAAAAAGGGGTTTCCAAACCATTGTAACTTTATGATGCATCATAACTCCATGATCTTCTGAATTCTCGGTTGTCTTGCAATCTTGATTGTTGGAAGTGGATGGTGAAATGCTTGCAACTTCAATGAGGGGGCAAATAGAGAGGCTAATCATCATTACGAATGGTAAATGCTCAATCTTTAAGACATCAAATTGAATGAATACAAACTAGATCTTTTATAATATAAGGATATGGAAGATAAAGTCAATGCATAAGGGTTGACATAGTTATAGTCGACTTTGAACTAGTCTTTAATCATTTGATAAAACTAAATATGACATCACACAACTACGGAATCTATAGATTAAATTCAATTAAATTGAAGCAACTTAAACATGTGGGAGATAGAATATGAAGAGGAAAAGTCATACAAAGGTAAAGTCAACGGTTAGAATGAATTCAGATACGAAAAAGAAACAGTGAGGATTCGACCTTTCCTTTTTTTCCTTTACATAAATTCCATAAGTATGAGTATGCCACTTGTAGTAAATTTTAAAACTTGGCTTGATATATTACTTCGAGACCACCATAATGAGCATTGCATTAGGAAAACTTAATGTAATCAGTAGCTAGTTTAAAAGGCAAATTTTTGGATTTACCCAAATAGCCTATGTCGTTTTATGTATTATTTATATAAACTACACTGGTTAGTTACTACGCGTTTAAAAACCAGTTTGTTACTCTCATAATTTGAGTAAAATACCTTAGAAAACCCATCTGAGCCATTCCTTTCTTTTTTGTTTACACCACTTAAATGTTATTTGTTTCGTCACACCTTAAGCCTAACTTACCGTGGTGTTCTTTTAAGTCCATAGTCGGAGAGTTGCCAATTGTTCTTGGTTTTATTGGTAGAATTTATGGGTCATCAAAACAGGGTTATTGAAGAATGTCAATTTTTGACATATGCAGATTTCAAGTCAGGGGATTCATCCGCATATATTATATTTCCTTTATTCCCTTTATTTTGGTTTGTTTAATTGAGAAGAGTTATATATAAAAAAAAGGTTGGATACCAAATGACTCATCCCCGTTATACATCTAAAAAGAAATCAATGGATGAGATTAAAAAGATTTTATTATTTCACTTATTTTTTAAAACTTAAATAGCTCTTAAACCGTTAATCATTAAGCGAAAAAAATTTACCATCACGGCGAGCATTTAATTATCTTTCCATAGATATCCACTTTGATATATTTTCGACAATTTTTTTTCCTTCGTTTTCTTCACTGCTTTTTTTTTCGTTTTTCCACGTTTTTTTCGTTGTTGAAACTTGCATGAAAATATCATATGTGATTAAACACTAATTTGAATATTCGTATAAAATCATATATGATATAACACTAACATCGAATTACATGTGATTGCATTAAACTTAAATATCATGATTTAACACTAATATCATATATGATTTTATCATATGCAATTTATTAGTAATATCATATATGATTTTAAATATCATATATGATTTAACACAAATAGCATATATGATTTCTCATGCAAGTTTCATCTACAAAAAAAAAGATGAAAAAATGAAAAAAACGTAAAAAAGTGGGAAAAAAATTCGTCAAAAGTATATCAAAGTAGATATCGATAGAAAGATAATTTAATGCTCGTCGTGATGGTATATTTTTTCGCTCAACGATATAATAGTTCGGGAGATATTAATATTTGAAAAAAAAGATGAAAATGATTTTTGGGTTAATCTTATCTATTGGATCAAGATGGAGATAGAGGGTGAAGATTAGTCATTTGATATCTACATTAATTTTAATATCCAATTAAACTTAAATCTTATATTTATTAGTCTACTAAAATAGAGGAGATACTCTTGGACTTTTTGTGTTGTGAAACAACGACCTAATACCAAACGTATAACCGATGCATAGAAGAAGAAAAAGTAGAGATAATCGAGACATGCATTTCATTAAGCGATTACATTACAATCTTAATCTATTCTTATAAAAGGTTGAGTCCCTTAATTTATTGGGGAGCTATCTTTTATAAGAGCATTAAATGTATTCACTCAGTTTTTGTAAACCGAAGCAAGCAATAGGTACATGCCCTTGACAAAGAAGGTGAATGGTTCTATTGTTTCAAGAAGCATCATCTACTAAATGTTTCACTGATTCCACATGTATCATAACAGTGGACTCTAAGGCTTCCACTTCTTCGTCACTCTCCCACCTTACACCGCCTCAAAACACACAAAACATTTAGAGATCTAACACCATGAAATTGGTAATGATCTTGATGCCAATGAAATTCTATTTTTGGTTTAGATCTTAAAACAGAGACGCTGCATAAATTGTAAGTTTTTGTGTTATTTGGTTGCTTTTGTCTTTTACCGATCTATAAAAATATGATTAAATTGTTTTTATTATATGATATTTGTCCAATGCACTACTATTACAGTTTTTATTTGATTTGATTTAGGTATGAGGCATTTGAAGCTTTTGAAATGGCTGTTGAAGGGTCTCCTTCCGAAACTAGAGATAAAAGATGCAAGGTTAATTTATTTATATATATTTTGATGTTAATGTCTTTATTATTAAGAAAAGTGTATTCCGTATACCTTTACTCGTTTCAATAATATAATATGAAACATGAGTTATAACTTGCCAACAAAATTACAATATAAAGTTCATAATTTGCTGATCATAAAAAGAAGTTTTCAATATTTTATTTAGGTTTTATATAACCAAATGCATATCCAATAATCATACACGATCATATGTATAGACTTCAAATCCCACCGTGTATATAAAACAATGCATTGCATCAATAAAAAAGAATGAAGAATTTTAATTAATTCATCTCCAAAGGAAGTTATATTTATAATATACGCAGCAATATCCTATAAGATATGGACATTCATACTATAATTATCCACAACACTCCCCTCATGATCACATCACTTAAGCTCACTGAGTTAGTTCAATGCCTTGATAGAATCACATGAATAAATATTCTTAACTTCTTGTTTGCACATCTACATTAACATACTTCATACAACTCATTTAAGTATATCATCGTACTTCACAAGTTATTAATTACCAACATCATGTATGACTACTAGCGATAATTATAAATGTTCCATACACATTTTAGTATGACCTATCTAAATCAATATTGTGATCATCATCTTTGTAAATCAAAGGGGTCTCTCCAACATCATGTGACTTCATAAACACGAGCGTCGTTTTTCCATATAAAGATAGTTCGCATTTGCTTTAGTTTTCATGATGTACATATATATCAGCCTTAGATGTTCAATTCATAAGCCAAGACAAACTATGTCTTTTTGTTTCAAATTTGACTTCTATGCATTTAGTCGCCTTCACAATCATAAAATCAAGATCTCTTTTTAATGTTTCATAGGCAAATATAATTATGTATTTGGTGCAATACTACACACCAATGTGATTATAACACATATGCCAAAAACATATTTAATTCAATATAATAAAGTAGTGTTTTCGAGAACTTTACTTATACGCTTTAAGCATTAAAATTCACTTGCATGTTTTATGCATTTTATATCCTGTAGTAAAATCTCAACATCACATGAGATCTATTTATTTATCTTTTAGATGCATATCGATTACTTGTTATATTGCGAGACTTATAAAATATTAATGCATCATTTGATCCACCACATGAGAACATGTCTTCTTATAACTATATTTCGTCACAAGTGACTTCAATTATTCATTATTTCTTTGTGTCGTTACATCATTTCGTCGCTCATTTAACCATCTGCACTTCTTACAGGTATGCTTCCATGATTATAACGCTGTTTATTTATTTACATAATCATCACCATGGCCGTTATCTTATATAATATTATTAACGTCGACTCATTACTTTTCGATTCCATATTCTACTAGACATTGCATTATATCATTTATTGAGATGTCATAGTTTTTCACGTACCCGGGGTTTTTCATTTACCTTCATGTCTAGTGTCTCTTTAAGAGACTATCTTGGGTTCTTTATTACCTCGATTCCACCATCTTAATTTTCTTGCTCCATTTTATATCTTCATTCAGGGTATTTTATTTGGAATCGATTAGCCTATCACGTTGCAGACGTGCCATAGACTTACTATCAATCATTGGTCTTACTGTTAGGACATACGTTGTAATTGAAGCCCTAGCAACGTATATGATCTAGTCACTTTATTTAGGTCACAAAGCATGTCTGGCATTTATTAGATCTAGAATATAAATTGTTCCTTGAATTCAAGTTCATATTCATTAATGTGAGGACCAATATTTATATTATAGGTCATTTCAAATATCTCGCTGCTCATTCTTCCCTGAATGAATTATCATTCTCAACATCTCATTTTGTGCATTGTGGTTAGATTTTTACATAAAAGCAAAACTACGAATATACCTCACATGGGAACTAAAGTGGTTTTGAGACCAAAAACCATTCTAATGGGGAGTGTTCATTATAAATTGTTGGCAAGATGCAAATTCATATGTTAAAACATGCCTCATAAATTAAGAGTTTTGTTTTCACAATTATTGGATTTGCAATCAACTAAAGATGTTCTATAAACGTTTCAACAAAAGCAATTCGCGTATTAACATGGGCTTCTTGTAAGTTCAAGACCTATTCCAATAATTTCCCAATACTTGAAAGTTTCATCACCATTCTCAATAATATAGTTTGGAAAACCGTGCTCACGTCGAGCCACTAATCACGCTAACTTTAAGTTGCGTCTTTGATAATCATTTTGATGATGCATCGATTTTAAGCTTCAGACAAGATGATCCACCGGCGGATTTGTAATAGGCCTACATACATCCGTTTTATATTATTTTCAAAACTTTTAGGGCAAAGTCCTTACTATAATTTGGTGATGATAGATGAACAATTAACTTCCAATGAGAACAATGAAATTTATCTTTCAAAAAACTTGTGGTTCTTTTATACATATCGCATCATCATTGACTTGGGATTGTCCAACCGGTCATGCCAATTACTACAATAATCTTGGCTCATAAACTTGTACTTTATGACCACATGTGCTTTAACTGCATCTTTTTTTATATAAAAAAGTCGAATAATATAAGAGCTCATATTTCTCCGATTGGCTCTTTTATGTCTTTCACATTTAATATAATATTTACATTAGGATATAGCATTATATCATATAATAAAACACAATCTATACTAGTAAATTACGCCATTAATCAATTTATCACGTGTCTCATACGCAAGTAAATAAAACCACATGATAGATAAATCACACATATATGACAAGATGGTTATTAAATTCCGAAAATTACACAAATATTTTTCATATTCAAAATTCCATGTTTATTTTCTTTCATATTTTATTGTTATTTAATGCCAATTTGACTTGCGAGGAAAAAATGAAGCTAGTCATTTTATTTGAAACTAAGTGTAAAGGTCTAAAATTTTTGAATACTGCTAGCATCTTTCATACTAATAAAGTTGCACAATCTTCTAAATAGATAGATACGTACACCACTGATCAGTTATCATAGTGTCTCATAAACAAATAAAACCACACATTAAACATAACATAATAAGTATGGAACCAATTACACTTACATTCACAATGATAATCTACTTGCACTAGCTATTATTAGTCAATATGTTTGATTGACTTCCTTCCAATATTAGTTTATTTATATTTGGATGATTTGTTAATCATGAGTGTCATAGTTATCTTGATTTGTCAATCATGAGTTGTCATAGTTATCATGGATCAGCCCACCCCCTTTGCGTAACTATAAAAACTTTGTAATATTGATGAGAAATGATGAAGGAAATCAATTAGCCTTCATGGGTTTTCTATCTTCCAACATGGTATCAGAGACCTAGTCGGCCACCATGAGCCGCTGCGTGAATACCACCCCGTCAAACTCTATAAATCACTATTCTCAAAATATAGTTGTCGGCCGTCATGAGCCGCTTCTATCATCTCCAAAAGAAACAAATATCTCTATCTTCATTCTCAAAACCTAACGGTCGGCCGTCATGAGTTGCTTCTATCATCTCCAAAAAGAATCAAATCTCTCTATCTTCATTTTCAAAACCTAACTGTCGGCCGTCATGAGCCGCATCTATCATCTCCAAAAAGAATCACATCTCTCATCTCTAATATATCTAAACCCTAGTTGTCGGCCTATCTTGAGCCGGCACTAAAGTCCCTATAAAAAAACTTAATTTTTTGTTGCATCTATTTTAAATTTAGTTCGCTGTGAAAAAAAACCCAAAACAATTCACAAAAAAGATCAACTCCTTTTTCATCCGTGCTTGAATTCTTCTTTGATCAAATTTCTTTTATTATTATTTTTTTCTCCTTTCATTTAGTTTACCTCAAAAAAAAAAGACAATATCGTCTTGCTGGGACTTTTTATCCGCTTCGTAAGTTGCTACAATTGCTTTCAAGTCATGGATCATGAAGATTTGGCTCCGCTCTCACTTGCTTAAAGACGTCCCCATCAACAAAGTTAGTTTCATCAATAAAACAAGTAAGCTCGTTACATCTCGATACTTTCCCGTGAATAGCTATATCTTCACCAAGGATTGCCTTCAGTTTGTTTGAAGATTTTCGCATCCAGTTAGCGTCCCCTCCTCCGCTCGAACTTCGAAGGCGTATTAGTCAAATACAGTTATTGACTTCCTCCAATATTAGTTTATATTATATTTTGGATGATTTGTAATCATGAGAGACATAGTATATTCTTGATTTGTCCATCATGAGTTGTCATAGTTATGTTGGGTCAAGCCCATACCCTTGTAATCAATATATCCCATTGTATTTTTTTGGTGAGAAATGACGAAGGAAATCAAATAACTTCAGAAGTTTTCTATCTTCAACATCTATTAGTGTGACGCAATATACCCATCACCTACTAATGAAACCAGTAAAACACACACATGTGATAAACGAGGATAGCACAATCAAAGCTATCCTATTCTTGGCACAATATCTTTTCAAAAAAATTAGGCAATCTCAATAGCAAGAATAAATGAGCAACATTAACATTATTTCCTTTATACATGAATAAATACGCAAGTAGATAAGTGTAAAATATCCTACATTTACATAAAAATGATCCTCATAAATTAAATAATAGTCCAAAAACACATCTAGATATTTCTCACAATATTCTCTCAAAAATAAATTCTTACTGATATAAATAAAGAACCGATAAGAGTAACCACATGCCAATATCAGAAAACTTTAATATGAAGACATAAAGGTTTACAAATACGAAGCAATGTCAAATATCTGCCTTCAGTATATCCTAAATAAACAAATATACATTTATTCTATCATAATACATTTTCATTTTTTATCAACATTCTTCCGTTAAAGACTATTGACATTTAAGAAGAAGTTAAAATTGCAGATATTCACTTTGTGGTTTTCCTCAGCTTGCATTATTATGCCCTCACATTTGTCAAAAAGAGCAGGGCGAGTGAACTCATCTCTGTGGAGAAACTTTCGTTGCAATTTTCCTCCCTGATAATGGACTATTTCTGCACAAAAGTACAACAAAAGTGTATAGTCCGTGTCAAGTAGGGAAAGTGCAACGAAAGTTTTCCCACAAGAAGGCCGCCTCCACTTTCAAAAATGTGAGGACTAAACATGCAATATGAGAAAACCACAGAGAGCATATCTGCATTTCTCTCTTTAAAGAACAAATGTATGTAAGAGTTACTATGAATGCACAAAAACAAATAGAAACAAAGCTGCAAACGCAAAGTACAGATTATAAACTCGAACTCACTGCGCTCATTTATTTATATGAATTATTATGTCGTTTACAGGCGAAATTGCTTTCGGATGTAGCTTATATACACATATGTAGTGATGCCAAAGGCATGACTCAAGTTGTGCCCCTCACTCATCAGAACATTGTGCAAGAACAAGCATGTTGGTTCCTTTCATTGTGTTTTACTACTGTTTTCTTACGTCATTACAAGTTCTAGAACTTCATTCTTTGTCATTTCAAATGGAAGATATAACCAAAACAGAAGGAGAACCAAATCACCAATATTGCTCATAATCGACGTGCCACATGACCATATATATTAACTAAGTAAAAACATATGATGCGCAAGCTTTTCAACATGAAAATAAATATGAACCATCACTTTTGTTAAGTTTATCTAGACTACAAACTTTGGGAGTATATGATAATATAAGGATGTAAATCTAGACTACATAAAAACAAAGGATTCGTAATAAAATGTATAAGAGAATAATCATAGCATAAAAGTTAACCATGCATGATAATGGACAGAATTAACATAATAGCAACAACAACAAAAAAACCATTCTTAATATCTATTGTACATGACAAAATATAGCATAAAACATGCATGTAATTAACAAATGTAGATTTAACTAGATAACAAATACATTTATAACTTATAAAACTGAAGTATGACACGTAACATAAGATGAGTAGTAACGTTGGTACGTACTAACCAATTCTTTCTAACCCCAGTAACATATAGTCATAACTCTCTATATAACATACTTTTAGACAACCTAAAATGTTAACATATGTAATTAACAAGCAACTACATTATTAATCAGTATTGTATAAAACCTAGGTAAAGAAAACCATAAATATTATGACATATTAACCAACATAACAAATAAAACCCACTTTATGATATTTACAAATCCACCTAACAGAATTATAAAAATTGGGGTTTTTATACGAAACTAATAATAACCTAAAAAGGGTTCATTAGTGACGATTGAGCTTCAAGTAATAAGTATATACAATCAATCAAATAAACTAGTTAACTGCTAAGCAAATTGTAAACAAGTAGTACTCGATTAAGTGAAGTCTATGTACAAAATTGTTTGATACACGTCGGTTCATATATGCAAAAGTTGTACCTGTTATGGTGATACCCTATATTACTTGCAATAATAGTATATGCTATTATCAAGTAATATGGAATTAACTTATAACGATGGTATAAGAATTACCTCATGGAATCAAAATAACTTTTTCTTTTTCAAATCGAACAATGGGATTTAACGGGAAGACGAATCGGTTTCTTCGTCCTTGTTATTAAACTCTTCTTATCATAAAGCCGGTTAGGATTAAGGATTGCACTTTGAGACTATCATATCGTGTAGAGGTGAACAAAAACCGGTTTTAAAAACCGGAACCGGTTTGAAACCGGAAAACTGAACCGGTCAACACCGGATTTGACCAAATCGGTTTCGGTTTGAGGCTAAACCGGCGGTTTGGAACCGGTTTAGGGTTTTCGAGCTTCCACCGGTTTGTATATCGGGTTTTCGAACCGGTTTGAAAAACCGGTTTCCAAAACCCGGTTTCAACCCGAACCGTTTTTTTTTAATTTAGCATTTTTATTGTGAGAGGTCCCGTGAAGGAGAGTTTTCGATAGAGATGCGGTCAACGAGCTAAACCGGCAAGAAATTTATTTTTCGGCAACAAATTCATTTTGCGGCAACAAAATTTATTTTGCGGCAACAAATTTCTGTGGCGGATTTGACTGAAATTCGCAAGGTCACTCAGAAACGACCCAACGGGCAAGGCTCACCACTTGGTTTGTCGTGAGCTGTGTCACTTTTTGGCCTTTCGGGATCGTTTCGGGCCTCAAAAGAGCGTTTATAGCGTACAAAACCACAAAAAAAAATGATCAAAACCGGTTTGGGTGGTTAACCGGTTCCAAACCGGTGGGACCGGTTCGACAAAAACCGCACCCCAAACCGGTTTCAAACCGGAACCGGTTTTCCCCAAACCGGTTTCGACTGGTTCGTTGACCGAAACAGATTCCTGTTTGACTGAAACCGAACCGAACTGGTTAACCGGTTTGCGCACGTCTAATATCGTGCTCATAACGTGCTGTGAAACAACGACCTAATAGCAACACATATAACCGATGCATAGAAGAAGAAAAAGTAGAGATAATTGATATATGCATTTCATTAAGAGATTACAACAATATATACAAGTCCCTCTATATAAGCCTCTAATCATCAATGTATTAAGTACAACCATTATTGGGACATAGTGATTGAAACGTTAGGAAATATGGATAGCCACATAATAAATAGATATTTATAACAAGTTGTCTCTAATTCTATTGTATAAGTAAACACCATCACGTATTTCAAGTTTATAGTGCCTAGCGGGGTGAGGGATGGGGGGGGGGGGAGGGGGGGGGGGGGGGGGGGGTGTGGGGGGGGGATCGCTGGTTAAGGGCGGCACTATATTGTCTTTCCTTGGCCGAAACACATGTGTCTATACATTAGTCTTGTGTATTATAGGGCCGCATTCATTTGTTTTTCAAACAATATGTACAGCTGAACGAGGTTTTATGCTAATATGGTGCCCTCTGAGCACGGATGATACGAGTGCATTTAAATCAACATATATTTTCTTTTATATCAAAAACACATTAACTAAACTCTTCAATATAACTAAAAATTAGACTTAATTATATGCATTTTATAAATTATTTAACATGAACTTTTTTTTATATCTACTTTAAACATGTGCCCAGTTAGCCATATATTAGAAAAACCCTTTGACGCAAACAAATCAAAACAATCAACAAACATTTTAGGGACCCATTACCTTTAAACCCACACATCAATCATCCAATCATAATTCATAATCAAATTGTTTTTTACAATACAATCAATTGATACAAACACATCTCATATTAGGTCGCATCAAGCCACAAACTAAGTGTAGAACTCACTTCAAAAAGCTAGCTCAAAGGAGGAGGGGACACCTAAACGTTATAAGCCACTAAACAATCTCATACTTAGTCGATATGAGATCGTAATAATACCTCACGCTTTCAAGAGCCAGCGTCCTCATTGGTAACGCCTATGTTGGTCACGGCTGACACTCCTATTTTTGGGTCCAAGTCACACTCGATACGCCAACACTCCGAACTTGTTGGTCACGGCTATGTTAGTCACGGTTGGCATCCTTCTTTTTTTGAGTCCAAGCCATCACTCCATAAGCTACCACCCCGAGTATTGAAATTTCGAAAGGAAAGGCTGGCTCTCATACCAATTAACCTAAATTCTTTGTCATCAACAAACTCATTAAGTAGGCCCATAGCATTTATTCCTCCACCAACACATGCAGCCAACACATCTGTTTTCCACCCCATATTTCCAATTCTTTGTCATCAACAAACTCGCGTACCATCTTGGTGTTGAGGCTGCGGGTCATGATCTAGATAGCGGAAAACATGCAATAACTTTAACACTAGGTGAGGTTAGAGTGTTGCATAGGGTTATGAGCTATTTGTTGCAAGATGATGATGGTCAAAGCCTCACTCTATTAGTGCATATAGTTCATTCGGAAACAACCACACTAAAGGACACCACATCATACGCCATAAACAACCCGTTATATGTTAGGTTCTGTTGCGGGCCCACATCCCTACCCCATGATGGTACACGAGTTCCAAGCAGTAATTGGTAAAGAAACAAGAAAACAAGCATTGGAAAAATGGGGTGGAAAACCAGATGTGTTAGTTGCGTGTGTTGGTGGAGGATTAAATGCTATGGGCCTATTTCATGAGTTTGTTGATGACAAAGAAGTTAGGTAAATTGTTATCAGAGTCATCCCTACCTTTCGAGGTTCCAAACACTCGGAGTCGTGGCTTATGGAGTGATGGCTTGGACACGAAAAAGAAGGGTGCCAACGGTGACCAACATAGCCGTGACCAACTCGGAGTGGTGGCATATGGAGTGGTGGCTTGGAACAAAAAGAGAGGTGCCAAGCGTAACCAACAAAGCCGTGACCAACAAGCGTAGTCGTTAGAGAATATGATTGTTTCCAATCAATCAAGGAAAAGAAAGATACTGGCCTGCAAATAGTAAGACCAAAAACATGTAAGCAAACAAGCAATGGTAATGATAATCTCTCTATTCATGACGAGATTATTCTTCAAAGATGTCCATTATTCTTCAAAGCAATGGTTTTATCTTTAAACTAATTTCAAGAATCAAGATGCATTGAGCCATTGAAATTAAAATACTATGAAAGTCACTGTACATGTTAGGGTGGACAGTGGTTAGGATGTGTTTACAAACTCTTAAATGCAACTTGAAATCGCAAAATCACTTTTTGTGTTGTGGCCATTTGATTATACTACTCAGATATAAAATAAACAAATAGAAGTTGTAAGCACAATTGTATTTTGTCAAACTTATTAACCAGCAATTATGGCTCTTCTAATCGCTAAACACTTTCAAGATGCACATACAATTATACAAACACCCAATTATTTATTTTTCTATTAGCCAGGATGCTAAAGCATGATCAAATATCTTAAAAGTTTGACTAGTGTATGAAATTAGATGTAATTTATCAAATTACTCGTATAAGATAAGAACGGAACAAAAATTAAAAAATCTAGTAAATTTTCTTACCTTTCTGTATGCAGCTGCTTCCTATATTTGATATTTCCCTTATTTCTAGACTCAAATCAGATGGATGTATGTATCTATATGCAACCGCCAATGAGCTAGGAGAGCAGACGGAGCTATTCTTTATGAGGTGGACAATGGCAGGTGCCAAAAGGCACCCGGGGTGAGGGTGTTCCCCACACCTTTTTTTTTTGTGGAAATCTGTATGCAACCAGAAGCAATTCATGTCATTATAAATGATATTGTGGTGCAATATATTAATCTATGGACGATAAAGTCAACGCTTAAGGGTTGACATAGTTATAGTCGACTTTTGACTAGTCTTTAATCATTTGATTAAACTAATTATGACATCAAACAACTAACGAATCTAAAGATTAAACATTATTAATTTGAAGCAACTTGAACATGTGAGTGATAGAATATTAAGAGGAAAAGTCATCAGTTAGAATGAATACTGATACGAACAAAAATCATTCAAGTTACAAATTCTAGTTTTGATTGGTATACATTACTACATTATAGGCAATGGTTAGAGGAGCTCAAGATATCATCGATTAAGTTTCTAAGATGGTCTAGCCATCTAGGCTTGCTCAGATGGCCACCAAAGGTAACCGTGAGAAGGTTGTTACCACATGCAAAAGGTGGGTTCGAGTCTCACCGTGAGGGTTTTCATTCAGGAGCAAAAAAGGAGTGGGGATTATCCCTTAAGGAGAAGGTTCGAGTCTTGCATACTACTCAAAAGGATGTCACTATGAGTTCGAATCACTAACAACTAACTTGGCGTTCTAAAAAAAGTTTCTAAGATGGTCTAACATGTGTCATTCCTTGCCTTATGGCGATTGTAATATGACAACGTCTCATCAAATACAAAGATTATTGATCTTTGCAGTCTATCTCACGTGCTTATTGTGCACACTGATTTGTACGATGATTCCTACGAAAAAATGTAAACATTATCAAATCAACATCGGGATCTACAAGTATCACCCAACCAACCGCCCTTTGGTGATACAACCCCCTATGCAGTGAACCTAACCATTGTAGTGTAGTATAGGTAAGTCCGGAGATTAATCGTTCTCTAGAAGAATAATGAGGTAGGTTCGAACTAAATCTAAAGGTTGAGGGATGACTATTTTTGGTCTTTTATATTTTTAGGAAAGCGAATAAACAATCGGGTTTAGGACGGGTTTTGAATAATCTAACAACTACTCATAATTAATAAAAAGACAATTAACTGCTACGAATTAAACAATGATAATAAATGTGTATTTACTTAGACGAATTCCCCCTAATCTTGCATGTACATTGTGCTTAACTAGTTAATTAAATTATTGATGGCTGTTTATGACTAATATGGCTCGGTTAAGCGTTCACATCCCCTCGCCCTTATACACCTATAACCAATGTCTATGAGGTTGCTCAATCGGACACGAACAAAAATATAAAGTATTAATATTACCACTATCATACATAATTCGACATATATGACCATAGGTTGCCAAGTATCACTCATTGGCCTACAAGTTGCTCTTTTGACTAACTAACACACATTTACACACAAATCAAAAACTAACTTGTCGATGCTTAGGCTGCTAAGTCACGTCTCTTTTTGGCCTTTAGGTTGCTAAATGACTAAGAATGAACTGATTACAGGTTAAGGTTGCCTAATCATGCAATACTAGTTTATTAAAATCAATCAATCGACTATAGTATGTAAACGTATGGATGTTTGATCAAACATGCATAAAAATCATCAACAATCACTAACTAACACAAATACACAAAAAACAAAGGGTTTATAACATCCGAGTAAACACAATAAATCTAGCAAAGCATAATCAAAGAAGAATAAGCAAGGACAAGATCTACACATGTAATTATAGGTATAATCATGATATGAATTAAATAGACAAACCCGAAATTACAAGATGTTTAAGGTATGATTAAGCTTCTAAATTTGTTGGAAAAACACCACCTAAACCCCATCATCGGACTTAGGGTTTAGGGCTTACAAAAAACAAAGTTTGAGGTTATATTTATAGGTAAACCCTAAGGCCGTCTAATCCTAATGGCGTCACACCCAAAGGGTAATGATATCATCATGTTTTTCCAATGTTGTAGATCTTCTCGTCCCGGTCGCGTAGCCTTTTAAATCAACTAACTCCGAGTTCGTATAAAGAAGTTATGGCCAAAACAATATCAGATACTTCGCGCGAAAAAAATTAATTTTTTTAGAACATTTGGTGACGACGTCAGGGATTTTTGTGAAGGTGTCACAATCCGTGACGGTGTTAGGGAGAATTTGTAACGCTGTTGATGCGTATTTTATTTAATTTTTTTTTCAAGTTTTAAATTTATAAAACTCGATTCACCTGACAAACGCACTAACGGTCAGAGAACCCGATCGTGAGTAGTGTAGAGATGGTAAATCCGAGGTCGTCCCAAGAGCTAAGTGTCAATTAGTTTTAATTTGAAAGTGTCATGTTTTGAGAATGGTTTGAGATTTGATTTTGAAAATAACAAGAAAGTAAATATGCGAAAAGTAAAGTGATAGAAGTAATCAGGGAGAAAAGGCGTGCTAGCCTAGCTATTTCATTACTACCGTTATAACTACGTTTTCCTGTACCATGGTTTCATTAGTGGTTTCTAAAGTCGACAGACCTGAATAGATATATTTAATCTGTCTTATAATTTTTACGATCTCGAATCCCCCGAAAGTCACGAAGGTAGGGCAACCAGGTCATAGTGATTAATCCCAAATATCTCAAGAACTAGTCTAATAACCTATACATATTATTAACTCACTCTGAATGAGTTCATGTGCTTTTTGAGTTTATTAAGTGATAGAGGCGGTAACGTGGTTAATTCCTACACTAGGGATAGGGTGTCAAACCTACCATAGTACCCTGGTAATCCTATGTTTAATTGTTAATCTAATAACAGGATTAACATGATATAAACCACCCGCAATACTACCAAAACCCAGGGGTACACGATAGTCAAAGGATATCCAATGAAACCATAATCTAACAGGAAACAAACATTATAACGATTGTAAATTCATGACTACGCCAGCACTTGAAGTGCTTAGCCGCTCATAGTAACAACACAGCAAGAATTAATAAAGGTAATCTTGGATTGAAAGATCATAATTCTTACAGATGCGGTTAGTGAACGATTAAATACAAAAGTAAGATAAGTGTGATCTCCCTTGGACTTCTAGTGGAATTCTTCGAGCTATGGAGGCCTTGATCGCCCCTTAGAACTGTGGTAGAATGGTTGACATCAAAGTGTCTGAACGAGGCCTCTATTTATAGAGTTCGAATATGTTACGACGTAACCTTTTAGGGGATTACGCCGTAAACTGCTGACGCATACTTTCCATATTGCAAGCGTAAAAGATGTTAAGTCATAATTAAGTGTCCATGTTATGCCGTAATGCTGACTCGGATGACTCAGCCTTCCATAATAATAATGTTACGGCGTCAACCTTGTGTGTGGTTACGCCGTAATGTTGCTGGGTGACGTGTCTTGCCTTGAATAGGTTACGGCGTAACACTGTCGTAGGGGTTACGTCGTAAAGTCTCGTAAGAATCCGTATTTTCTTCTTTTTTGGTCCATTTCCCATGTTTCTTGTCACATACATGCACTTTACCTGAAAACAACGAAATAACAGTAAAAGTATCGAATTCAAGTATTTATAAGATAATTGCAAGTATTTTTTTTAAGAAATTGACACTAAAAAGTATCAAATATTTGATGTTATCAGCCGTCTCCACAAACTGAAGCGTCCTAAAACATCTTTAAATATTCACTTTCTAGTCACTTCCGGTGAAGGCGTCATGATGGTCACAAAGCTGAAAAGTAGTAATTTTGCCTGGTTCCTTCATAAATCGAGCCCAAGTCACGTGTATTCGATCGAAGTGCTTCCTAAATGCTAATTACACAAAAAGAAAGGATTTAGTGCAATAATAGAGCATATTTGCATGAGTTTAGGGGTTAAATAACCCCTAAAAATGTATAAAATGACACCTTATCAAATATCCCTACAATTGGGATTTGTTTGTCCTCAAGAAAATGAGCTTTTCTTCCTAATAAATAGCAAAGTCGGGGGCATTTAACTTACTAAGTAAAACTAATTCATGACATAACCGTATCAACCTTGTTATAAAAGCACGTAAATTACATACTAACACCTCACATAAGTATTTGGATTCTCTCTTTCTCTCGAATGTATAATGAATTATAACAATATAGGAATTGGGAAAATTAACGCTCACTACCTAACATAGCATATAGATTACCATAAACTTGATTAAGGATCAAACCTCCACCACTTTAGCGGGAGCATGTGGGAAATACTATCAAAGAGGTGTTTACAAAGGGTTGTAATGTTAGGTGTAGGGTATGGAAAACACGATAAGGGATAATGGGGATATTTTTACTGGTGATAAGTTAATCATTCATAAAATCACATGTATAAGGCGTTACTAAGCCAAGACTTGAGAAACCTTTAACAATCGTACAAACTCTACATCAAAGTCTTTCTTTTGTTTTCTCGACTCTTTCTTGACTTAAACATAAGCAGGATTACAGTCCGTATATTCTATTATATTTTTTGCTTTTATGAGTTTTCCTATTTTTTTGTTTTTTTATATACACTTTTTCTCTGCCATCATTAATCTGCTAAAAATAAATATACATGACTCTGGATTTATAGACATCCCTACACTTGAGTTTTTATTTAACTCAATAATACTAGCTAATGACTTGAATTAGAAGGATCAATAAACATAAAGTACATTAAGCAAGTGGGGGTAATAAATTGACTTTCTTCTCTATTTCTCCATAAACTAAAACTACCATAAATCCCAATCGTCCTAAAACTATATACACTACCAAATTACTCGACTTAGTAGCTATGTAATTAAGCAAATACTTAACTAGTGTTAACAAATCTGATCAGAATAATGTACTAAAAATGAGTACATAAAGGGGGCTAAGGCATTTTGGGTGTAACATTTTAGTATGGAATAAAGAATTCTCTTCAATAATAATAATCTAGAATCCACAGGAAAATCACGAGAACGTAAAAAATATAGGCATAGAGGGGTGTGCTAGGGGTATCTTGCCCTAAAAATGAGTGCTAAACAAGGGTGTGGGGCAGTTATATAACTGATGAGATCATCATAACTATAACAAACGCAGGCTAAAAATAAAGGTTATCCTAATGCCTCTTATCACTTAGTAAATCCTAATCACACGAATGTGATCTCAATAAGAGTCTCGGGATAGATCACTAAAACAAGTTCTAGAATCTAATACACTACCAGTACACTCACAAGCATTAAAGATGAATGCTTTTATTCCTAAATATCTAGGGGTGAACCTTACTTTTTTGGGGTGAAATTTTTGAGTGGTAGGGTTTTTGTGCTAGTCATGTAATTTCTATCCATGAGACGCTTCTAAAACTACAGTTTCACCAATATATGCCATAATTTTTTTTAAATTTGGGTCAAAATTACCGTCCTAAACTATGTTTAGGTATATTATCTTTTTAAGGACAAAACTGATAAGTGTAGAATACACATATCCGTTTGTACCTAAAATAACCCAATTAAACCCAAAACAGACTAAAAATGACAAAAATATGCTTGTATTTGTGTTTTGTATATGCAGGTACGGATAAGTCAAAAATCATAAGAAAACAATCAAAAACGGGCAAGCACGGACACGAGAACGGAAGAGTGTACAAAAGTCGGAAGCCTAAGCCAGAAAAAGTCAACCCTTAGTCAAACGTCAGTCAACTTTGGTCAACAAAAGTCAACCACAAAAGAAAAAACCCATAATATTCCAAATTAGTCCCTCAACTTTCCAAAAGTTATACAAATTGTCCTTGGACCTTTAATGGGCATTTATTACCCAAAAACCTCACCAGGATACCAAATAAGTCCATGACCCAAAACACAAGCCCAAAACCCTAGCCCAATTCCTTTTTATAAAACCACAAGGACCAATACTGTCAATTACCAAAGATAATTTACACTACAACTTGAGATAAATAACCACAGGGACTAGTTTTGCAAATGACCCAAAGTTCAAAAAACAAATTACCCGTTTTCAGGTAATATTTGGGCGCCAAGAAGGAAATACTATTCACCATCCCTAACCTTTTACCACACCATCAAAACAAAGGGCTTTTTGAAATTGAGGGATTGAATGGGTAATTCAAGGGTCAAGTAACACGTGTGCAGGGTTATTTCATCATCAAGACTTCTCATTGGTCAAGCCCATTACATCACGGATCAAGGCTAAGGCAAAGAAGCACAAGAGAGATGTGGGTTTTGCTCTGAAGTACTCTCAGAACTAGCACAAGGTGTCTCACATGGATTGCCACGCTGGCAATCCGTGTGATTATTAAAAAAGAGATCTAACGGCCAAGCTTGCTTTATTAATGATTAAGGAGATTCAAGGGATAGGATGAGAGAAGGTCTAACAAACTTTGGCTCCCTAGAACCTTCTCTCAGCAACTATAAATAGCAGCCTTGCTCACATACATAGGGGTATTAGTTTTAGGATTAGTTCTAGGAGTAATTTAGCTTATTTAATAGTTTTTTTTTGTAATTTTCAGTTTTCTTAGTAAAATGTAACTTTCTCTTAATCAAGTAATGTAATCATTTTCAAGTTTTAATACAAAGTCATTTCAAGTTTAATAAGCTGTGTTTACTTTTTAAGCTTACATATCTGTCCAATGTTTTTGCAACTGTTTAAATAAGCTACTAATAAGCTCATATTAATTCCTTGAGTCTCTAAGCTCAAGTTGATTTTGAATTAAGTCCTTAATCTACTTTAACCTTAAAAACAGCTAAATTACCTTAGCTTATCGGAATTTGAGCTTATGGAAGGGGAGCTTAACTTGGAAGAGCTCCCAAGGACTTTAACTGGCTTGTCTTTGATAAGCCAGAGCTGTTGATTAAGCTCCTTGAGCTTTTATGCCTTTGTTTAGCTAAGGCTGATGTAAGTTTCTCATTTCCATTTGTGTCTTTAATTCCTAGCTTATTGGTTGCTTATTCTTGCTTATTGAGTTTAATTCTGTCTATTTGTGCTTATTAAACATGTTGATTATCTGTTTATGAGTTCTATAGCTTAGATCTTAGTTTACTTCATATTGTCTTAAAAACAATAAAAATCCAAAAATAATAGCATTAGCTTTTAGCTTATTGATCTGGCTTATTAGATTGTTTAAATCTGCTTATTAGGTTTGTTAAAAGCTTATTAATATCTGGTATTTTCATGTTTTGCCTTAATTCTCAAAATTTTAAGCTAAATATGGATTTTAAGGAAATAAGGGGGTGTTTGGGTCAGCAGCACTAACCACAAGTTAGTGTTGCTCTTGGCCATTTGGTCCTTTATTCTTAGCTAAAATCTAATATTCAAGTTTATAAAGGTAGGAATTGAGGGTTTAGTTTGGATAATTCAAGTTTTCAAAGGATTATAGAATGTAGGTTAAATGTCCTAAAAATATATAAAAACCAAAAATAGTAGTGTAATCTCTTAGATCTTCATTCTAGCTTAATTTAGTAGTTAGTTTTTGTCATTTAAGTTTGTTATAAGCTGTTAGTTATCTGGTATTAATGCTTTGTTAGATGGATTTTCATTTTAAGCTTAACTCAAACCTGCCAATACTTTAAAGGGGTGTTTGGAATAAGTTTCTTTGACCACAAAGAGTCAAAGTGAGCCTTAGATTTTCATTGAGCCAGTTTAAATTTCATCTAAAATTAATAGTTAAAGAGTTTTTACAAGTTAGATTTGGAAAATGAAAAGTTTAGATCTTATTTTAATAGTGTCAGCACCAGGGTACTTAGGAGTTTAGATTTTATAGCTTAATTTTGAACTTAGCTCTTTAAGCTATTGTTGGTGTTTGCATTGAGTTTGTAAACACTCACTAAGAGTGTTTTAGTGCAAGATTTCCCTTAGGTAACCTGCACTTTAGGTCTTTGTGGTATTGCAATTGCACCAGCAGTACTAACATAAGTTAGTACTGCTGATATTTAAGCCCTAATTTAAGCTAGCATGTTAGGATTTAATAGCTTATCTTTTAGTATTTTATAGTCTAGTTATAGCTTAATATAGTTTAAGTCTTTAATTTTGTTATCTAGCTTATTTTCCTAGCTTATTGTGATGTCAAAAGTCATTCAAAAACTTAAAAAGCCAAAAATAGTAGGTTAGTAATTTCGCTTATTAAACTTTGAATCTTAGCTTAAGGTGATAGAATTTATAGCTTAAGTAGATAGACAATAATCAGTTTTATAAGTTTTCAGTAGCTCAAAGTCTAGATTTTCTTTTTGAGTATTTTAGCTTATTTGGATTCTTGCTTATTGCCTTTGTTTTCTGAGTTTGCCTAGTTCATGATTAATTTTAGTAGCTTAAAAGAGTTTCTAGCTTTATTTTCTTTTCTTAATTAGCTTAAGCAAGTCATGAGCTAATTAGAACTTCTTTCCTTTTTCATTTTGAACTAATTTTAAGTTTTTTATAGCTTATTTTCTAAATCCAAGGGTTAAGCCCCTCTTTCTGAGGTCAGCTTAAAAATAATCTCCTATTGAGCTTATTTGTGAGTTTCAGCCTAAGTAGCTTTTATTAATTTTGTTCCCACCAGTTTCCTTTACAACTTTGCTCTTTCAAGTTTTTAGTGATAAGCACTTTTAAAATTTGAGCTTATAATTGGACTTTAGTTGTTATCGGGTTGGGCCTCAGGGACTGTTTGTGTAACTTTCAAATTTTATTTGTGTCTTAGTTAGTCCTTACCCGTTAGTTACTTTAGATCAGTTAGTCCTTTTTCCTTTTGCGCACCGTTAGTCCCTAAGTTAGTTTTTAATTAGTTTTATATTTTTAATTAATTAATAATTAGGGTTTAATTTAAATTAGTTTAATTAGATTTTAATTAAAAAGTAAAAATTAGGGCTTTTATTTTTAGAAAATTTCTGCGCACTTTCTTTATCTAGTGTAATTTTTATAAAATTTTAGGACTTTATTTTTAATTGTTTTATTATTTTTATAGTTTTTAATTAGTTTTAACTTTTAGGAAAATCATATCTTTTGATCTAAAAAGCTAAAAATAATAATTTCTTTTTCTAAAATTTTCTTTTGTCCTATCTTAGGTTTATAATTTTAGTTTATATTTTTAGGGGTTAAAATTA
>BQNB010009873.1:62629-85592 GCA_026074375.1 Tanacetum coccineum
ATTAAAAAAGCATAAAAAATACCTCAAAACTTTCGGTATCATGGTGGGTTTCGTTGTTCATGTTCTGGTGGCGGCAGCGGCACTGGATTCCGGCGAAAATGTACATAGAAAATTTGTATCACTTCAAAATCATTAAAAAACATCTCGTATCAAGAAAAAAATTTATAAAAAAAACTATATAAACAAAAATATAAAAAATCTATACAAGCAAACAACGCTTAAAGATAAAAGGCTATACAGCCCGTTATAAAAGCCTAGAACTGAATAAAATTTACAACAAATTTAATAACAATTTTTTTGATAAGGCATGTCAAAACAAATATTAACAACTTCTAAAATAAGGCATACATATTATGAAAACACAAGCGGCGGCGACAAGTTTTTCAGCGACGGCAATGACTTGTTCTGGCGAGTCAGCGGCGACAACCGCTATCATTCTCTTATCTCCAATCTGTGTTGCAAAAGACAAAAAAAAACTATAGATTTATTAAAAAACAATAGATCTAAATATAAAAACTATAAAGATAACTCAAAAATACCTTAAAGCTTGAAAAACTCCCTTTTAATTGTTATTTCGGTGGTAGGTGACGTCCGATGTTTGATAGGTGCGACGGTGGAGATGTATTTCGTTGGTGGCGTCGGTGTCGTCGGAAGTGATGAGAACAGGTGGTGTCGGCAGTGGTGATAAACAGTGGTGATGACGACCGCCGGTGGTGGTGACAACCGATGGTGGTGGGAGTGGTGGTGATGAGAATGTATTGTGTAGTGGTGGAAGGAGATAGAGGAGTTAGTGTTGTGTGTATTTTTAGAGAGAGAGAGAGCGAGCGAATGAGCAAAATAGAACTTTCTCCTTTTTATAATATAAGGAGTATAGATGAATGAGCCAGCCATTATTACCTTCCAAAATTGGGATTCAGTTTTCCACAATTCAACTTTTAAAATTTGGTAGAAAATGCTTTATATATTAGTATAGATAGGTGTTGTATTTGTTCTTGAACTTGAAATTGAGGTTAATACTAATAAGTATGGCTCATTTTGGGATTCTTGAATTAATATATAAGTA
The DNA here is from genome assembly GCA_026074375.1 of Tanacetum coccineum. Classification (NCBI taxonomy): domain Eukaryota; kingdom Viridiplantae; phylum Streptophyta; class Magnoliopsida; order Asterales; family Asteraceae; genus Tanacetum; species Tanacetum coccineum. The sequence continues at coordinate 63,693 of BQNB010009873.1, forward strand.
GTTGAGTGAAACTCATTTTGCACAGGTGTGAAGAAATGTATGTAATAAAGTATTAAATTCAAGAAATTTGTTACTTATGTAGGTATGGAAGATAGTCCGAAAGATAATTGTGAACAAAAGAAGCCTAAAAGTAGGGTCGGTTGGAAAAGCATGAGCGTAGTCTAAACATTTCTGGAGGAGTGCATTCATGTCATTGCTCTTGACGATTGCAAAGGAGTTAGCTTAAAAGTACTCTCATGGAAGAAAGTGGTGAAAGCCCTTAAAGATAACCATAACTTTGAAGCTAACGTGAAGCAAATGAGAAACCATTTTGATTATATGAAGCTCAAGTACGGAGCATGGTTGTCTCTTAAAAACAGGACTGGTAACATTTATGACGAATCGACCAACACGCTTAACTTAACCGAGGAGGAGTGGGATTTAGAAATCTTGGTAAGTTATTTACTTTTTAATGTTTTTACTAGCTTCAAATTATTCATCTACTTATTGATTATCATGTTTCTTTTATACAGAAAAATAAGAATGTAAAACCGTTAAAAACCACAACCTTACATTTTCTGAAACTTTATGCACAACTTTTTGATGGTACTATGGCCACGGGTATTAAAAGTTATGGAACAAGGTCAAATGAGCATGCTCGAGTTGTTAAACCACATGTGGTTGAAGACAATGATGATATTGAGGTCCCGAATACAAGTTCTTCAAAAGCTACTTCCAAAGCCCCTTCAAAAGATCATTGTGCAGTTAAAAATAAAAAAAAGCGTAGGCAATCGATGGATGGAGCTGAAGAAGAAATCTTGGGTGTTTTGAAAGTAATAGCCGGTAAGATTCTTGAATCACAACCACCTTTAAAACCCGAAACACCCACTCTTGAAGATTGCCAAAGTAAGTTGAATGTTCTTGGATGGCTTGAAGATGACCCTTTATACGATGTTGCACTTGCTATCTTTTGTGAGCCAAGCGATCGCTACAGGGAAGGTTGGATGCAACTAAAACCGGAGAGATATGTTAGTTGGGTAAAAATGATTGGACGTAGCAAAGGGTTCTTGTAGCCCTTTCATCATTCCCTTCCTAAGATGTATATTTTTTGGGAGAACATGTTCTGATCTTTATGGATTGGTTTGGAACCTGTAACAAGGATTTCAAGTAACTTTAACATGTTTTAGTTTGTATGTAATCTTAATCTAATGATGTTTAATGCTTTTGGAACTTTTGATATTGTGATATGTAATTTGGGTACCATTGATTTCATATAATGGGTAAAAAGTTCATTTACTCCTATTTTGATGGTTCATCTAGGATAAAAAAAGAAACATCATTTTATTGCATATCTTATTCTAAAGAACATCTCCTTTTCAAAATAGGATCTATATCTACACAGGAAAAGAAAAGAAACAAGACCTAAGTCTAAAGGGAGAAGCCGAGTTGCACAGCCCCGAAAGGCATGATTTACCCAAAAGACTATGTCTAAAGGAGAAGCCGAGGTGCAAAGCAACAGAAGGCATGATTTACCCAAAAGATTAAGCCTAAAGGGGAAAGCCGAGGTGCACCGCACCGGAAGGCATGATCTACCCAAAAGACTAAGTCTAAAGGGAACACGTCGATGTACATTACGCCGGAGGTCATCATTCCATTAATTAAGGCAGTAAAACATAAATAGCCAAATGCATAAACATAAACAGGCGCAAAGGTTAAATAAACAAAATATCCAAAGTGCCAATAATACAAACATGCATATTGTTTTAACAAACCAGTAAAAGCAAGTATTAATACAAGATAAATGTTCATACAAAAGGGTTCCACCTATAGATAATTAAGTCTTTTTGGAGGAGAGAGGTCCGCCAAGGGCATTTGGTGCCGAAGGAATAGCTGAGCTTTTGGAAGGAGCAGGGTCACTTTAAGCAGATCAACAACAAAATGACGATAGCCGCTGGCAACCTTCATAACATAAGGATACTCTTTCTCGAAAAGTTTATCGTACATAGGGTAGAGTTTCTTGTCTGAATAGGCATCAAAGCCCTCCGCAGCATGCAAAGCAGCCAAGATATGTTCTTCCATCCGGCCCTTAGCTAGCCCTTTACCCCATCCAGCCTGTATAGCCATGTTGAAAGGCTCTGAAAGGCTTTGTTTGTACTCATAGATTTGAAAGAGTCGACGGACAACTGTAGGGAGAAACTTACAGATGCAATAAAACTTTACAACCTTAGCCTGGCTTAGCTGAGTAACAAGCTTCTGCCGCTCTATAGCCGCCTCAGCTGACACCCTCTCAGCATATACAAGCGCATAATCCTTCTTGGCTAGCTCAGCATCTAACTCCTAGATTCGGATGGCCCGATCCTTGTTCACTGCAGATAACTTATTTTTCTCTTCATGCAGTACTTTAAACTTCTCACTACAACCCGCATGCTCCTCTTTTAACCCTTTGTAATGATTGGCCATGTCAGTGTAAAGTTTAGCATTGTGCTCTAGATCTTGTCGAGCGGTGACCAGTTTCCTAACAGTCTCAGAACATTCACCATGAGTATAAGCCAATCTTGTATAATCTTCCCGAAGGTTCTCAACCTTTCTAAGATATTGGTCTGGTCCATGGCTCCTCTATCCACATTAAACCAAGCTTTCTCTAAAGCAATAGGATTCGGCAAGGCATTCGACTCCTCTTGGGCTGTCGAAGGGGCAAGATGGACCATAAGTTCCCGAAACCACATGGGAGAGTAGACACGACACCTCCGGGGAATACTCCATTCGGGAACGTATATCATTCCAGAGCGGGAAGACTCACCGTCCTAGATATGCGAACATGAAAGAAAGAAAAGAAAAACACACATATGAGCACATAGACGAAGCACCACAGCTAAGATAAAGCTAAACAAAAATGTACCTCTTGGAATCTCTATTGGATTCGACAAAGTTTCCTCGCGGGAAGGAGTACGATGAGTAGAATAAAGTGCTAATGACTGAAAAGATAGGAATACTTCCATATTGTCAGCATTCAAAGTTTTCCCCGATTGGTTAACAAAGGGCTCAACCCGAGGGGGACTCTCTTTAGCATTACCTTCATCAATGTTGACGTAATTATGCATCGATTCGTTAGCTGATTCACGAGGGGAGAGTCAGATTGCATTAGGGTCAACATTAAGAACATCTTGCGTCCCAATCGATTCCTATGTCATAACCCTGTTGAAGACACGTCACGGCTCGACTAGTCAGTACAATGGTTCGTAGAGGGGTCGAAGAGGAAATATGTACCGGGAAATTTCTTATGGGTAGGAGGAGACATGACTAAAATAATAAGATATTAGTATATATTATATTAGATAATAGTAGGAAAAAATAGAATAATTAAAGCTTTCGGATAAGAGAGAAAATATGATACTTACATAATTAAACACTTAAACCCTATAATGTAGCTATATGAAGGACTCCTAGGTTAGTCTAGGTTCAACCACCTACTTCTCTATAACCAATGGCTCTGATACCAATCTGTCACACCCCGCCAAGGCAGAAACACGAGGCGTAACATCATGGGTATCATCACAACACAATGGTGTCAACAATAGAGAAAACTAAATGCATTAAATAAAACGAAAAATGGACACAAAGTGTCATGACAATACCAAACACAAGAAAAAGGAGTCTTGTATTGAGGTAAAAGAGTCACTCCAATACAAAGACATAACAAAATAATCCAAAGCCCTAAACAATCATAGATTCAATTCAAAACAAACACGTAAGGAAAACTAGGGAAACTCCGCATGCAAGCCTACGGTCTCACTAGCCAATCTTCCTAACTTCACTTTCCTCATGATGCTCACCTGAAAATGATGCTTAAAACGTCAACAATAATGTTGGTGAGAGTCATAGGTTTTAGACACGCAATAACACTCGCTTTTACTGTGATTATCAAGACAAAGAAGGACAATAATGAACTACTATGAACTTATGCTAGCATGCAACCAAAATCAAATCATATTATCCACAAACATAACTTCCCATTCGGGCATAGAATAGCTGGCACTAAAAGCAACCAAGCTCACCACGAAGGTATCACACAACATATCACATTGGGTAGGCGTACCCATCCGATCCAATAACCAACACAATATGGGTAGGCGTACCCCTCCGATCCAATAATCATAAAGCATGAGGTAAAGCATACAGATTAAAAAGTTCCATAGCTTCATCGTCGTGTAAAAGTTCCACATCATAAACTTTTTCCACTGCATGAGCAATTAGTAGCTGTCTATCTTTTCCCGTTATAAGAATCAAACTTCCTGAACCAAACCAACCGTGTGAACCAGCTAAAGCTTCTAAGTGGTCCCGTTCGTGAACATCATCAAGAATCAGCAAGACCTTCTTAGATAGCATGATTTTTTTCATGGCATTACTTCTTTCACCAGCACTTGATATTTTCAAATCTTCTTTTGTCATGTCTTCAATAATTTCCTTTTGAAGTTGAACCATACCAAATTTTTTCACAAACTCGTTCACGTCTTCACAGAAGCTGCAAACTTCAAAGTGGGCATATAATCTGTTGTAATTGAAGTCTTTCCAATGCCCCCAACACCACATACACCAATCATGTGAACCTTACTTGATCCAACAAACTGCAATAAGTTCATTTCCTTTGCTCGGGAATGCACTCCAACTAGTTTCTCACCAACATGTAAAGATCCAACATTTAACTCGTCAAAGATATGTTTTGAGATCATATCAATAAACTTCGATTCATAGCTACCAATCAAAAAGACCGTTACATGATGAGTTATGGAAAAAGAGGTTAACCTAATAAGTTTGGAACTTTGGCATCCGTGTTATACAGTATGTTTAAGTTTATAAAAAATATATCAACTTTCTTATCATTTAAAAGTAAACCAAAAAGTTCCAAATTCTCATTACCTAGCTTTACGCTAAAAAGTCCTAATAAACAAATAAGATTTTTTTTTCTTTTTTTTTTGGTAACCATGCTTTCCGACACATTGGCCGAATAATCCACGGGGCTTGAACCCACCGCCAAACAGACTCAAACCAGGTAAAACTTTCCCTTTTCAGGAGGTTGGCGTGAATCAGATTTTTTATGAGATGTGAATGGCTGAATAAAGAAATTTGATTCTTAGTTAATGTTTAGTTTCATTAAGTATTCCTATTTTCTTTATAAAATAACTACCAAACATTTTTTCATTTTCAAACATGAATTCAAGATGATTATTGATTAGTATAAACGTAATAGGATTAATAAAGATGCAAAATATTAATAAAAGACAAGCTAGCAGAAGAATAGCCCTCAGTGATTACCCATTGGCCAGACGTTGGAGATCCCATCCAGGTAAGCTAACAGCCTTGATCAAAACTTCCTTCCATTTGGACACATCTCGTTTTACCAGTTTTTAATGTTTACCGAAGGTTGCTTCATAATTCTCGGTTTGTTTAACCACCATTTCTGGCTTACAATTGTGATATACGATGATGATTTGATATTTTTCCTGCAATTTCTCGTTGTTCTCAATGATCTTCACTAGCTCCCTCAAACACGATGGCGACGAAGCGAAGCCGTCAGAGAGTATAACCACCAGAAACCTTGATTGTTCAATGGCTCTAAAGACTTGTGGAGATCTCTCTTCGCCTCTACGCACATGATCATCTTCTTTGAAAGCACGAATCCCTTTGCGCTTAAAATCACGAAAGAGATGATCTACAAAGCTTTGAATAATATCGCCACCTTCATAACTCACAAAAACATCATATGACCATGTATGATTAGTAATGGATTTTAAAGATGAACTCCCCATTATATTTACTCAATAAGAAAACTGAAGCAATGAAAAATGAAAGCTGGTTTGGTAAAACTAATCAAGGGGAAAAATATTCAAAGTCCTGTATATATATTTGATTCCATTGACCCATAGGTTAAGGAAATGCTAATTAGTTTAGTGCAAGTTGTATAGAACAAAACAATTAAAGAATGAACAAAATAATAGTGTTATAATCACTTTTAAATCGTGTTTCTAAACGAAAGGATTTTAGATCTTAATTATCAGGGAACTTAAATTCCAAGAACAATTGCCTTAGGATCTATCAGGTTGTAACTCTTATTCATAGCCATGAACAATTCATGCTAATGGTCGTAAACTAGAAAAGTGGCGTTAGGGCTATATGCACCTTGTTAAGACAAGTCGTAAAACTATTCATGTTGTTAGAATCATCACAAACATGTTAATTCAAATGACATGTCATTAGTTATAATGTATTTAATTGCAAGACATTTGGTTCCTTAGAGCTAGTGTATGTGACTTCTCTAAATAAATATCCATCTAAAAGTCTATCACGGGCTATGATTTTCTTCACAAGAAGAAAAAGTCTATCCTCTAATAAGGGATGATTTTCCAAATGGGTTGAAGGAACAAGTTTAGGAGACTTTTGAATGAAATGGCAAGGTCTCTAACGACCATTAAAAATTTAGGTCAACAACGTTTACTTAAAGTCTTCTAACCAATGAGCTTCAAATCTTATGTACTATTTTTCAATCAGCTTATTACCAGTACCTAGATGTGCGACTAAATTATGTTTCTATATATAAGCTTTTCCGATTGGAAAAACAACTTAAGCAGTTGAATGCTCAAAACTAACTTTTCTAGATTATGGTTCTATTGATGCGTAGTCAAGAAATTGTAAATATGGAGTGGATAAATAGACTTAGATCCCATTGGTTCTAACGTTTAACTTATTAGTATTTGTAAAACTGTGAACGATTATTAGCTTTGATTCTCCTTGTTATCTCTATTTGGAGCGGATGTACTGCCTGTTTATAGAAAATTTCATAAGTTAGTAGAAAATATGAAAACATGCAGCCTCATACAAAAGAACTTGAGACTATACTATTAGCCCAGTTGAATTATAATTCGGATGGGCTAATATATACTTCATGGATTCCAAAACGTAAAATCCTAACTTTATTGAACTAAACACGACTACAATTGAAATTCTTAGAGTCCATTTTAATAAATTTTGGATTTCATAAGAAAATGGTTGTTTGGATCATAAAATGTGTGACAACTGCTCGATTCTCCATCTGTATCAATAGTGAAAGACATGGGTATTTTAAAAGGGGGAGAGGTTTGAGACAAGAGGATCCTATGTCTCCCTACTTATTCACACTTGTTATGGAACTTCTGACATTGATCATTCTAAGAAGAATTAGAAACAGTAATGATTTCAGATACCATCAGTGTAAAGAGCTACAAGTGGTCAATCTTTGCTTTGCAGATGATCTGATGATCTTCTGTAATGGTGTTTCTGTTTCTGCTGGTATTATTAAAGATGCCTTAAATGAATTTAGTTCTGTCTCACGCATGTTCCCTAATCTAAACAAAAGCTCTATATTCTTTGGGAGTATGAATACTGTTGAGAAGCAAAGAATTGTGGAGGTAATGCAATTATAAGAAGGAACTCTTCCAACCAAGTACCTTGGGGTACCTTTGGTTACTAAAAAGTTAGGATTAAGGATTGTAAAGGTCTCATTAATCAGGGGGAGAACTGAAGATTGGAAGTGCAAACACTTGTCATATGCCGGAAGGCTTATGCTAATTGCTGCAGTCTTGGAATCCATCAGTGCTTATTGGGCTTCAGTTTTCAAAATTCCCAAAATAGTAGTTAAAGAGATTAATGGTGTCTTAAAAAGATTCTTATGAAGAAATGGAGACACTGCTAAAGGAAGAGCTAAAGTTGCATGGAAACATATTTGCAAACCAAAGGAGAAGGGTGGTTTGGGTATTAAAGACCTTGAGACCTGGAATGATGCCCTTTTGTCAAAACATGTATGGAATATTGCATCAAAGAAGGATACTTTGTGAATTAAATGGATTCATATGATGAAATTGAAAGACTGTAGTATCTGGAATGTGCAAATTAATGAGAGTGATAGCTGGAATTGGAAGTGTTTGCTAAAAATTAGAGATAAAATGGCTGACAAGATTCAGTATGAAGTAGGAGATAGGAGGAATATCTGTATGTGGTATGAAGTGGCATGACAGTGGGCTGCTCATTGTTACAATCTCTAATGGAGACCTCTATGATGCAAGGATTCCTAAAATGATCAGCATTGATGACATGATTAAAATGGGTGTTTGGAAATGGCCTAATGAATGGAATAGTAGTGAATTTGAGGTGATGGAAATCAGGCCGCCTAGACTTCAAACTGGAATGATTGATAAAGTCATATGGAAGGGTAAAGACAATACATTGGTTCCTTTTAACACCAAACTAGTGATAGATGCTCTAAGTCAAAATTATGAAAAAAGTTAAATGGTATGAGATTGTTTGGTTCAAGCATTGTATTCCTAAGCATGCCTTTTGTTTGTGGTTATTCATGAGAGGAAGGCTTCTAACTCAGGACAGAATTATGAAATGGGGTCAACATACTGGCATGTTATGTCACACCCCATTATAGGAGAAAACACGGGAATGCAACATAATGATCAATCATAACACAAAATACAAAATAAAGAAATCTAAAATGCATAAATGAAAGTGTCATGACGACCATCAACCTCAATAACCTTGAGTGATGTCCCATCGAAGAACACAATACATAGTCGCTTACAAAACCACTTGCCCACGCAGGGGTCCATACAAGTCTTAAACATTTATCCTCAAGAAATCAAATCTATAACATACTTCAAAAGCACAACTTCTCAAACATGATCAATACAAGATATACTTAAAGTCTGCTAACATGCATCACAAATCTACTTACTATTCCCTTTACCTAAAAATGATACTAAAAAACGTCAACAATAATGTTGGTGAGCTCGTAGGTTTGACCTTAAACCCAATCGTTGTGCCAATCATTTAAACATTAGACAATAATGCTATATGACAGTGAATATATGCAAACAACCCATGACTTAGCATCCCCGCTAATCATGTACCATGACCTAGCATCCTGCTGTCCAACCAGCATTCTAATGCTCTTGGGATTCGCACTCCGAATTGTCACTTACGCCCAAAAGGTGCCTACCAGTGGAGCCTAGATTAGGGAAGGACCACACAAGTCATGACAAAATCCTTGCCAAATCATCCCTTGCCACATCGAAATGAATGCACGTTACTCAATTCAACATAGACATATGAAAAGTCATTGCTAATCACATACATTGTAGTGCATCTCGTTGCATGCAAAGTATAAATCAAACAACATAATATTCACATTAGCAGTCTCAAGCACTTAATGTCCCAAAACAAAACCATATTTCGCACAGTTAAGAAAATCACATTTCAAAACAATTTGAGTATCATTTTCCCCCAACGGAAAACAGTAAAAAAAATGGGGCTACGAGAACTCACCTCAAGCTACTGTCTCCAACAGCAGACTCAAATCACAAGCAAATGCAACGACGTCCGCACACAATCTAGTCCAGTTAATGTCCCATTTTATCATTCATTACCAAAACAGTTTTCAGGTATGATGCATAGAGGTTAGACGCATGTTGTACGGTTATCTTACACGTTTTAGTGGTGTGATGGTTGACGACTTAACTCCAAAGTATACCATATCAAACTCATATCTTAGTACAATATACTTATACTATCTAAGTAAAATAGTTAAGTGATATAAGTAAATTCTTATAATAAATACTTATAAATATATATATATATATCGATAAGTCCATTCCGTACACTTATTTGCCATAATTAAACCATTTATACTATACGAAATGAAACGTTTATTTATGTTAAACATTTTAGGAAAGTTTCGGAAAAATATATTTTTCGCCTTTTAGTTGACTTATTAAAATAATGAAATAATAATATTTTATTATTAAATTAAAAATCTCGTTTTGAGTAAAAATTCTAAGCATAGACTTTTTACAAAATTTCGGCATGACCCGTACGTTCATATAACGTTTCCCAAGGTTTTTTAAACCTTATTTTCAAATAATTTCCAACATTTCGACACTTTCCGATCAAATTCCAAAAATCACATTTCACGATGTTTACCAATATACATTCTCAAAACGACTTTCAATATAACTTCACAAGTATTTTCACTTTCTAAAACTTCGTCAAAACTCTCAAAAGGACTAGTTAACTCTTATTGGGCTTTAAGGCCCAATAAGGATCCTTTAACGATTTTACATATCCAAAATACGATTTAAGCCCGATTCTAAAGCCCATTAGTAGATATAAGCCCAAAAGATAAGTAACAAAATAACCCATACCACAATGAGCACTCAAATAAGCCACGACTTATTGAGGCTTATTGGGCCGTGAGCCCAATAGCTCCAAAACCAAATTCATAAGCTTAAAAGTAAGCTAATAAGCTACATATTATATTTGGTTATCACTATAAGCTACCAAAATAATCCACAAAAATACGACATACTAGGGTAATAACCAAAACCACATCCCTTGTGTTCTTTATTTTTGCCGAGAGCCTATAAGCTCGAAAATAAGCCATGCGAGCTTAAAAATAAGCCAAAATAAGCTATTTAGCAACAAATGTTTTTTAACCATCACGACCACAATATCAAAACTAACAAAACCTTATACCCCTTGTATTCCATTCGAAACCCAAACCGAACCTTTTTATCCATTCGCAAACTTTTCATTTTAGATTTTTAACTATCGGGCCGTACAACTAACATCTATGCATTATTTACCATACAAAAGTACAAGTTAAATTTAAATTTGAAAGACTTATAAAAACGGTCTTCAAAATAAATTTCGATGCAAATCGGACAACCCAAACGTTGTTTAAATGAATATCTGAACACTAAAAACAACCCGGAAATACTCTAAACCACCATGTTCTTGATCAAAATCAAAACAAAGTTTGTATGTGTGTGTTGGAAATCGGACGAGCACACACAAGTGTGTGTGTGTTTTATTTTTTTTTAAATGAAAATGGATAAATGAGAAATGTTGGTGGAGGAATAATATAGTACTAAGCATGTTTAGACACAAATGCTAGAAAATAGCCATCTTGTTCCCTTTAACCTTACACGTCCCATTTAGCATCCTAGGAGGGTTCGGGTCTTTCTTTTCGTGCCGGTATCACTTAAAAACTCGAAAAGATTAATCGTAAAATATTTCCCAAAGTTAATTAGCATTTTTATTCACCTTAAAAATACGTTTAAAATAAATTAGAGTATTTACACGATTTCTTTTCACTTTAAACCTCCTAAAACTCGTTTGGACATTAACAGACGTGTCGGGACTCGTTTTTTGGCATTTCTCATCGTTCACATGTCAAACCACCCGAAACATAACAAACCTAATAATACCCTCTAAATAGGATTATTATTTCTAATAAAACTGACAAACGTCAAATAGTCAAAGGACTAATATTAGGATATTCAAAACACAAAAGGGCAAGGGTTACATTCTACACCCTTAAATGAATTTCGCCTCCGAAATCCAACTACTATTAGCACTGAACAGATGCGGATACTTAAGTTTCATCTGATCTTCACGCTCCTACGTGAATTTTGGTCCACGTTTTGAATTCCACCTAACCTTGACGATGGAAATTCTACTCCGCTTTAACTTCTTAAACTCCTGTTCCAAGATTTCCATACGCTCTTCTACAAAATATCATTCACAGCAGATTCACAGTCTTGTGGTGACGAGCTTGAAAAAAGTTTAGAGAAGTAACCTGACACCAAATTACACACTTCATCATGCTCCTCAACCCACCTTCCATCCGGGCCCTTGAGTCTCAAAATACTATTTCTCCTACGTCAGTTGCTTGCACGAGTGTGGAAAAAACGTGTATTTTTGTCACCCTCACGTAGCCATTGAACGCGACTGCGTTGTTTCCACATCAACTCTTCACGTGTGAGGAGCTCTTTAATTTGCTCTCTTAAGACTCGTTGTTCATCACCTGTCGACCCATCAAAACGGCTTTGCAATATTTGAAAAGTCTTTTGTATATATTTAATGGACCATTGCACATGACCAAAGTTCGTTTTGTTCCAATCGGACAGCCTTTTAGCACATTCACTCACAATACTGCACGGATCATGTTGCATACCAGCAGCCAACCCATACGCCCAACCATCTCTAACCACATTGTAGATATTCTCATCACGTAACCACATATTTTCAAAACGGAACATTTTGTTTTTTTTCTTCACCATTAGAGATATACGACAAATTATTGGGGAATGATCAGAAGCAATTCTTGCTAAGTTCTCAAATAATGCGTTTGGGTGCATATCAAACCAATGTGAGTTTGTTAAAAATCTGTCAAGTCTTTTTTTAACATTTGCATTGCCTCTTCGACGGTTACTCCAAGTAAATTTAACCCCACTAGCACTCATATCCTCCAAATTACCAAAGCTACAAGCCTCACGAAAAGCCAACACCTCATTTACATATTTTTGGACTCAGTTGATTTATTCACATTTTGTTGTAATATATACTAGTAGGGCTTACGCTTGATTAATTACTACAAAGTGAAAGAAAGAAAATTAACGTTTGCATTTCAGAATGTCACGTCATTCATATAGTAACACCTAACCTTTATTTCTTACTCCCTCCGTCCCATAATTATAGTCCGTGTTTCCTTTTTTGGTTGTTCCAAATTAATTGTTCACTTCCAAAAAATAGATAAGGAATTTAGATTAAGTTTACCATATCACCCTTACTTGATGTTATTATTACAAATTTTAAAGAAGTTATAAATTAATTGGTTAAGGGTAAAAGTGTCATTGTGCAAAAAGTAAGAGAGATAGCTGTAATAGTGATGTTTTTCTTAAACTGCGTGTTTTTTGTCGGTGGACTATAATTATGAGACGGATGGAGTAACTGTTTTTTCTTCATTTTTTTAAATTTGATTTTGATTCTTTTGATTTCTATCATTTTGGGTCAAAATGGTTCATTTATGTGTTCACGTCAAAACAAGTTCCAGCTACGTTGATATTAAATGTTAATTTTCGAAAACGTTTACGATACTGTTGAAGCCATAAAGTTAGATACAAAACAGTTACTTTATTTGGTAATTTTAGTGGAGTGTGGATGACTACACCTATCAAATCTGGTGGAATTTTTTTTTTTGAACGACAACTTTATTAGAAACACTAGGAAGAAGCTAGACAATTACAAAAAATCAAATATGGGTGTTGAATCCAACTATCCCATCTTAACTTTGAACTACCTCTAGCTTTACACCCACAAAAAGATCGTAAAACAATATCATCGTAAAACAATATCAAATCGGGTGGAATAGTCGTGTAGACATTGGATTATTATCCTTACATATTTTCTGTGGTAGTTTTGTATTCTCTAAAACACTTGCTTACAAATTCTCTAAATGGACACTCAACATTAATCATGTACTTACAAATTAAAATATCATTTATCATTAGGAGGTAGTGTCCGTTAGAAGGATTTGTGGCGCAAGTTTATGTCGTTACTATCTTTTAAATGTTTTGTAATAATAGTGTATTGATATATTTGCTTAAAAAATTGTATGTTTATTGTATGGAATAGGTTATGAGGTGCTATTTCCCACCAAATATACTTGAAATTAAAGTAACTAACAGAAAAACAAATATGTATTTGCCTACCATGCATTGTTTTATATCAAATTAAGTAGTTTTTTTTAATAAAGTTGCATTTTTAGTCCCTGTGGTTGGGCTAAATTGCAGGTTTGGTCCCGGCCCAAGGACCAAATTTGCAACAAAAACTTAAAAATAGAGACCATCACTGCAATTTCAAAAGTTAGGGTCTCAAACCTGCAATTTGGCTATACCACAGGGACCAAAAATGCAATTAACTCTATAATTAATGTGAAAACTACCGTGTGTATTGGCAAAGATATTGTACTTACAAGACACAAGCTTAATTTATATGGTGAACTTTATTTTAGTCGGCAGTTTTGGCAAGTTATTCAATTGCAAACAGCTGTTAATTAAGGAAGTTTGTCAAGCCAAGTTTCGTGTATTCAAACTACTAATTTCACAAGAAAATTCTAGCTATGAAATAGATATTTGAGCATTTGTTTTATTTAGAGTTAATTGCATTTTTGGTCCCTGTGGTATGGCCAAATTGCAGGTTTGAGACCCTAAAAGGACCAAACCTGCAACCCAAACTTGAAAATAAGGACCATCACTGCAATTTCGAAAGTTAGGGTCCCAAATCTGCAATTTGGCCATACCACAGGGACCAAAATTGCAATTTACTCTTAATTATACTAATAAACTAATCATTCTAAACAAATATATATGCAGATCCCAATCTTGTTGTGACGTTGTACATAAATAGATAAAAAGAAAAGGTAGATGTGCATAGAGAACATAAACATTGATGCATAATAACTTTATATCCTTCAGGTGATCGAAGCTCGAAATAAAAACGAGTTTTAGTAAGTACAGAAAAATATATTTTACATTGGTCGAAACTCGAGACCACATAAAATGAGGCCATATACATGATTCCTTGATGACTTCTAAAATTCATTTGAAAAGAAAGAGAGTTGTCCTTGAATTTATGAGTTGAGTTAAATTTCCTCACTTGAATCTTATATTTTAATACACATATAAAACATTTATGTTGAATATTAGGAGCAAACTTAACGTTGTAATATAGATTAGGATTAGACTAAAACTAGATATTGTTTAGCTTGCCTTGCAAGGTAATGAGTTTCCTATTCGATTTAGTAAAGTTTTTTACCTCCTCATCCCTATAAATAAAGATGAGGGGGATGCTAGTTATTCATTCTTCTTCCTCAAATTGTATGCTTTATTAGATTTTTATAAAGGGGTGTTTGAGAGTATACAATGTGCATATACTTGTCGGTTCTTTGTAGTCTCTCGTGTTTGCTACTTGTGCTCAATACAACTCTCGATCTAGCGTTCCGCGATCGAACTTCGGGTTTGTTGTCGTAATTGTCCAACAAGTGGCATCAAGGGCCATCGATTAGTCGTGGTCTCCGTAGATCGAGTGCTAGATCAAGTTGTTCGAGGTTTCGAGGTTCGGTTCCGTCAGTCCATCGTAGCAGTAATTGGACGAGAGATACAAGTACGTGAAAAACTAAGGAAAGTTGCATCTAATTGGTTGCTTTATTTTCTATCAAACGTGAAAGTGAATCCTACAAAAGAAAATATATTCTTTGTACATGGGCAAAAACGATGTGGATTATTTGAGTCGGGTCAAAGTATTACCGTGCACGGCATAGGGGGTCGCGTTTTCTCAAGAAGATGCTTGGCGTTTTGAGATTCCACCCGAAATGGGGACGACGGAACAAGTTGACTTCCCGGAGACGTCCCGGGGCTAGCAGGAGGATCTTTTTTTTTTTGAATGGAAACTTTTATTAGAAGTAGCAAGGATGCTTAGAACAATTACAAGCAATCATATGGGATGTTGAAGCCGACAATCCCAAGGTAAACTTAGTTACTCTAGACTTACTCCAAAATGAAAGACGAGAACAACATCATTGTACAAAGTCTCTCTTCGCGCGGTTTTTGGAAGCAAAAGAAGCTGGTTACGGAAAATCCACTAAGCACCACCAGACACATAAAAAAATGTCCTTTTGGATCCTTTAAGCTTTGAAGCCCAACTGAATAGAATTAAACTACTCCAACAGCCGAATAAGACTCAACAGGGCTCAAGACACGTTCACATTGGACTTAAGCCGAGAAATAGCTATAGCCTCGTCACTGGAAAGAAACGATGGGATGTATCTTTGCAAGACATTACATTCGGACATAAAGAAGATTGCACCCTGAAAACGTTTGCGAAGGTTAGGCCTAGTGGGGAGGCGATCAAGGGTGAGTTTCACGCGAACAACATTCACCTTAATAGGAATTTGTCTTACTCCATCTGTAGCAACATTCTCTTTTGAAAGTAGAAACCTCGTCCAAAGGTCACGAGATCATTTAACACAAAGTCCCCACCCGTTCAAGTCCCAAGCCAACTATCATCTACATTAGAAAGAACCTTCGACCTAACCAAATTCCTGAATGTTTTCGAGACTGCTGAGTTTCACACCTCCCCTGACATGGGCACGAAAGAGCTATCGATCTGCTTGCATTTTAACGCAACTGAAAATTCTTTGTTGTTTCTCCAGGCGCGCAATACAACGTAGGGAAAGCTCATTGAGGGAACTCACCTAACCAAAGAATCTTCCCCCCCCTCCCCCACAGAAGCGAGTCTTGCATACCATGAAACCAACACGCCGCTTAGAATGAGTAGAATGTCTATCTTGAAGTTTAAGGCCGAAACTTCCCGAATAATAGACAACCAATTCGAACAATGGAAAGAAGAGCGTATCTGAAAAGAAGAACCATGCATGGCTGAAATGAAACGAAACCACAACGAATTATCATGAGAAAGAAATCTCCACACCCATCTGAAAAGAAGCGCACGATTAAGGGCTAGCCAGGAGGATCTATTCGGTCACGATGCACGACCACGTCCACCCGGCAAACAACGGCCCGCCAAGAAAAGCAAATCCGACGCAACGGAGAGCACCGGTGGAAGTAGCGCGTCGGCCCAATTCGGGGAGCTAATGGTAGAAGGTGACTTCGTCTGGAAACGGGAAGCCGCCGAAAGGGCTTTCGAAGCTCAAGCGAAAAAGACTGCACACTTAATGCGGTTGGAGGGGAGTAGAGGTTTCTAGCTACTAGCACCAGAGATTTGACGGAAGACGACGCCTATTGGATAAAGAAGCAAAAAAATTGATCAAAAACAAAATGAAAAATGATTTGGGTGACGAGGACGACGGAGACGAAGACGAGTAGTTTTTTTTTAATTTCGTAATGTATTTTCTTTCGTAATGTATTTTTTTTCGTAATGTTTTATATTTCGTAATGTTTTTTTTTAATTTCGTAATGTTTTTTTTATTTCGTAATGTATTTTTTTTTAATTTCGTAATGTGTTTTTTCTAATGTAATTTGTATGTTTAATTATGAATGAAATAGTTAGTTTGTTAAAATAATGAAATAATTGTTTAGGGGGTTTTATGAAAATAAAGAGACGAGTGGTGTTATTTGGTGTTATGATTAGAGGAGTGGTGTTGGTGTTGGTGTTATGCTGATGTGGTGCTGATGTGGCACCCAAAAAATAGTGTTACCGTGTTACGACACCTGAGGCTCTTACCTTTGGCATTATAAATCTGTAATTTTTTACGTTTGCTACTTTGATTTGCTATCTCACATTAGCTTCCTATCATCATGTTTATTTACTGATGTGCCTCATTATAATAATTTGTTTCAATTTAGCCGTAAATAACAGAGTAAATTGCATTTTTTGTCTTGTGGGTCTGGTCAAATTGCAGGTTTGGGACCCTAACTTTCGAAATTGCAGTGATGGTCCCTATTTTCAAGTTTGAGTTGCTGGTTTGGTCCTTTTGGGTTGCATTTTTGGTCCCTGTGGTTTGGCCAAATTGCAGGTTTGGTCCCGACCCGAGGACCAAATTTGCAACGAAAACTTGAAAATAAGAACCATCTTTGCAATTTCAAAAGTTAGAGTCACAAACCTGCAATTTGACCATACCACATGGACCAAAAATGCAATTAACTCTAAATAAAACAAATGCTCAATTATCTATTTCATAGCTAGAATTTTCTTGTGAAATTAGTAGTTTGAATACACGAAACTTGGCTTGACAAACTTCCTTAATTAACAGAATGTTGCAAATTGAATTACTCGCACGATTGCCGCGACTAAATTAAGTTCACATATAAATAAGCTTTTTTGTCTTGTAAGTACAATAATCTTTGCCAATACACCCACTGTCAGTTTTACATTAATTATAGAGTTAATTGCATTTTTGGTCCCTGTGGTATGGTTAAATTGCAGGTTTGGGACTTTAACTTTTGAAATTGCAGTGATGGTCTCTATTTTTAAGTTTTTGTTGCAAATTTGGTCTTGGGCGGCCCAAACTGCCAATTCCGCAAACCCACAGGGAAAAAAATGCAATCCAAAAGGACCAAACTGCAACCAAACTGGAAAATAAGGACCCATCAGCAATTTCACAACCGTTAAGGTCCCAAATACTGCAATTTAGCCATTACCAAGGGACCCAAAATGGCAATTTACTCTTATATTATCTAATATACTAATAATTCTAACAACTAATATGCAGATCCCAATCTTGTTGTGACGTTGTACATAAATAGATAAAAAGAAAAGGTAGATGTGCATAGAGAACATAAACATTGATGCATAATAACTTTATATCCTTCAGGTGATCGAAGCTCAAAATAAAAACAAGTTTTAGTAAGTACAGAAAAATATAATTTTTTTAATTGGTCGAAACTCTGAGCCAAATAAAATGAGGCTATACATGATTCCTTGATGACTTCTAAAATTCATTTGAAAAGAAAGGACAGTAAGTCTGGAATTTTTGAGTTTGAGTTAAATTTCTTCACTTGAATCTTTATTTCTAATTACACATATAAAAAACATTTATGTGCATATTGGAAACAAACTTAACGTTGTAATATTGATAGGATTACTAAAATAGATATTGATTAGCTTGCCTTGAAGGCAATGAGTTTCCTTTATATTTTTTTTCTCGATTTAGTAAAGTTTTTTACCTCCTCATCCCTAGAGATGAGGGAGATGCTAGTTATTCATTCTTCTTCCTCAAATTGTATGCTTTATTAGATTTTTATAAAGGGGTGTTTGAGAGTATACAGTGTGCATATACTTGTCGGTTCTTTGTAGTCTCTCGTGTTTGCTACTTGTGCTCAATACAACTCGCGATCTATCGTTCCGCGATCGAACTTCGGGTTTGTTGTCGTAATTGTCCAACAAGTGGCATCAAGGGCCATCGATTAGTCGTGGTCTCCAAAGATCGAGTGCTAGATCAAGTTGTTCGAGGTTTCGAGGTTCGGTTCCGTCAGTCCATCGTAGCAGTAATTGGACGAGACTACAACATTTACCACTATCCCCAGCGACATTTCCACGCCTTCCCGGGCGACATGTAGCTGGGGATACTCATCCCGGGCGACAAGTCGCCCGGGATAATTTGAAGGGGAAAGCTCGTCAGGGATTCTTTTCCGGGCGACTTTCCCGAGCGACTTGGTGGGACCTACACGTTTTCAGTCAAACTAATATGTGCCACGGTGGATACGTATCCCGGGCGACATATCGCCCGGGAAAGTGATGTTATAAAATAATGATTAGTATTGATGAATGCTTATTTAATTAAAATAGCGTTTTCCCGGACGACATGTCGCCCGGGAAAAGAAAAAATAAAATAATTTTTTACTTATCCCGGGTATCATGTCGCCCGGAAAAAAAGAAACTAAAGATTATTTCGTCACTAGAGGTTCAACGGATGAGTCGATATGTTAGGGTTATACATTAGAGGTTCAACGTATGAGTCGATATGTTATGGTTGTACATTAGAGGTTCAACGTATGAGTCGATATGGTATGGTTGTACATTAGACGTTCAACGGACGAGTCGATATGGTATGGTTATACATTAGACGTTCAACGGACGAGTCGATATGGTATGGTTATACATTAGACGTTCAACGGACGAGTCGATATGGTATGGTTATACATTAGAGGTTCAACGGACGAGTCGATATGTTAGGGTTATACATTAGAGGTTCAACGTATGAGTCGATATGTTAGGGTTGTACATTAGAGGTTCAACGTATGAGTCGATATGTTATGGTTGTACATTAGAGGTTCAACGTATGAGTCGATATGGTATGGTTGTACATTAGACGTTCAACGGACGAGTCGATATGGTATGGTTATACATTAGACGTTCAACGGACGAGTCGATATGGTATGGTTATACATTAGACGTTCAACGGACGAGTCGATATGGTATGGTTATACATTAGAGGTTCAACGGATGAGTCGATATGTTAGGGTTATACATTAGAGGTTCAACGGATGAGTCGATATGTTATCGTTGTACATTAGATGTTCAATGGAGCAATTTTCTGTATACCCATAAACATAAGAACTCTTATTAAAAAAACATGACACAAACTTAAACCACTACATCCTAAAATGGTGAAAACATGGAAACGTGGGCATCCCCTCAATCTCCTTTATTCTAGCACATTCAACCAAATACACTAACTACTACTCCACACGAAGGTTTTCCATTTCATTTAAAAGCTCATGAAGTATTGCAGCTGACTCACACGGGTGGTCATCAGGATTCTTCTCCATGGCTAGTCTTGCCTCTAGTATCTTTATCTTCATAGTTAAGAGCTTGCAGTTTGAGCACTCTGTGTTTCCAGGACTAAGTGCGGCTCTAGAGGATCCTGAAGAAGAACTTGCACGCGAAGAAGAATTTGAAGGTGTTGTCGGTCCCGAAAAAGAACTTGCGTTTCCAAAAGTGATCTCATCCTTCCATTTAAAGTTTGCCAAAGCTGTGTGGTTTATGTGATTGTCTCAACACTACATTACCACCTTCACATCGACACATAAAAGATTCATACGACTCCATTTGCATAAGTTACAAAACTGGGTGGTGATGGTGGTGGTGTAAAGAGTTTGTAAGGATAAGAGTTGGTGGTGGTGGTGGTGCTGTATAAGTATCATATTTATAGTTAAAATCCTCAGAATTTTTAGGCGGGAAGTTTTGGCGGGAATTCTAAGCGGGAATTATATATTTTATAAGTATCTTTATAAGTTATTATTTATAAAATATATAATTATAAAATATATTTTATAAAAAATAATGATTTATAAGCATAATTAAATTTTTTTATAAAATACCTAATCCCGGGCGACATTTCGCCCGGGAAACATAAGCGGGAAAATTTGCCGCCAGGAATTTCGTTACAATTTTTTATGTTGAATTTTAATAAATAGTTTCCCGAGCGACATGTCGCCCGGGAAAAAGAAACCAACGTGAATTAACACTAATTACCACGCTTAAACATTCAACCGAATTAAAAAAAAAATGTAGCCCGGAAAGTGAGCGGGAAAAAATGCCGCCAAGATTTTCGTTGAGTTTTACGGTCAAATTTTAACCAACTTATCCCGGGCGACATGTCGCCCGGGAAAATCTAACCAAACTTTGACTAAATAGTCTATGAGAATTGTTGCCACGTCGGACGGTTTTTTGTCGTTTAGTATGCTTTCCCGGGCGACATATGTCGCCCGGGAAAACTTGGTCACCTGTTCTCCTTTTTCTTGTAGTGCGAATCTACTAGATGCGACTGTTAGTATCTTCGAACTATCGTTTATAATCGATGCATCTATTTAAATTTATGCATGTTAACCGGATTAGATGCGATAAATTAAATTCATGCATCTATGCATTTGTGGTATCGAAATGAATCTTTCAGTCTCTTCTAAGTGTCGGTTTCTAATGGATACTTCTTAATCAATTTATCCAATCGATTTTGGAGAGCATGAAATGCATCCAGTTTTGCTTTAATGATTTACAATAAAATTCGGGCATGTTTTAATGGGGATGAACATGCATCATACGTGTCGTACAATTCGGGCATGTTTTGGCAAGGGCGCATTCCCGCCAAAAGGTCGACATCGTTTATTTTTCTCCCCACTTTCGATATTTATTTCCTTTTTATTTGCAAACGTTTGGCGCGAATACGTCCTCGCCAAACTTTTGACCAAAAGATTTACTAAGTTAATTATTTGATTAACATACACTTAGTGATTAGTTAGGTGTGGTGGTGACATGGTGTAGCTTTTGGCGAGGATATATCGTATCATCGCCAAAGGGTTTGACCAAAATGTTGATTCTTGTGATTTAACTAGCTTGCTTTAATATGATTATGATTGAACTTTATTATATTATTACTTTATACTACACTTCCGGTAACACATAATTTAACATGCGAAAAATTTCGCAGTACCCGGTTGGAAATTGTGTTGTCTCAAAATATCCCTGACAAACACATTTATTCAAAATACCCATTTAAATCGCGTCTCCCCCCACTCGATTTACTTT
>BQNB010009874.1:0-85590 GCA_026074375.1 Tanacetum coccineum
GACAACCGAGAAAATAGTTTAAATCAAGAGTCGTATCCAAGCAACCCGTGATCGTCAAAAGAGATATGCCGACGTAAGACAAAAACCTTTTGAGTTTCAAGTAGAAGATAAGGTCATGTTGAAAGTATCACCATGGAAAAGGGTGATACATTTTGGCAAACGGGGAAATTTGAACCCTTGTTATATTGGACCTTTTAAGATCATTGCTAAAGTAGGAACCATTGCTTATCAACTTGAACTCCTAGAGCAGTTGAGTAGAGTTCATAGTACGTTTTACGTCTCGAAATTAAAGAAATGCATGGCTGAGGAACCGCTTGCTATACCGTTAGATGAAATCCAAGTTGACGAGCAATTGCACTTCATCAAAGAACCTGTCGAGATCATGGACCGTGAGGTCAAGAGTCTGAAGCATAGTCGTATTCCGATTGTCAAAGTATACTGGAACTCTAGGAGGGGTCCTGAGTTCACCTGGTAGCGTAAAGACCAAATGCAAAAGAAGTACCCTCATCTTTTCCTAAATTCTGCACTGGTGGCAGATACCACGTCATAAGCTTTGGGGACAAAGCTCTTTTAACGGGGAAAGAATGTGACACCCCGAGAATTTTCGTTTAATAATTTAGCCATTTTCGTTTAACAATTTGAATTTTTGAAGTTTCATTTAATATTTACGTGTAACCGGGAAGTATTCCCGCTTTTATCTGAGAACCGTCTTCGAGAGCGAACCGGGATGCCAAACGTTGTAGTATTTTGGCAATAGCCACGTTTTTACATTTTATGACAACATTGGAGGAGGAGGAACAAACCCTGCTTCCAACGTTGTCACGGATATGTTTCTTCTCAATAACTGTTATGCTTCCATGTTATTCGATTTGGGCGCCGATAGAAGTTTTGTGTCGTCTACCTTTAGTGCTTTGCTTGATGTTGCACCATCCACTCTAGACACTAGTTATGCCGTAGAACTTGTCGATGGAAGAATTTCAGAAACAAATGTTGTTCTTAGAGGTTGTACGTTAGGATTATTAGGCCATCCGTTCGACATAGATCTAATGCCCGTAGAACTTGGTATTTTCGAAGTTATCATCGGTATGGATTGGTTGGGGAAATACCACGCGTTGAGTGTTTGTGACGAGAAGGTCATCCGTATTCCTTATGGAGATGAAGTGTTGATTATCTGAGGTGATAATTGCGACGGCGGAAGTAAGCTGAACATCACATCATGTACGAGGACCCATAAGTATATTGAGAAAGGATGTCAAGTATACCTAGCGCAAGTTACATCCAAGAAGGCTGAGGATAAGTCAGAGGAGAAGCGACTTGAGGACGTGTCAATCGTACGGGAATTTTCGGAAGTCTTTCCAGAAGACTTGCCTGGACTGCCACCTGCTCGACAAGTTGAATTTCAAATCAACTTAGTCCCTGGTGTTGCACCTGTAGCACGAGCCCCGTATCGATTAGCACTAGCCGAAATGCAAGAATTGTCTACTCAGTTGCAAGAACTTTCTGACAGAGGATTTATAAGACCTAGTTCCTCACCCTGGGGAGCACCGGTTTTGTTTGTCAAGAAGAAAGATGGTTCTTTTCGGATGTGTATCGACTACCGTGAACTAAACAAACTTATTGTGAAGATCCGATACCCACTTCCGAGGATCGACGACTTGTTTGATCGACTACAAGAGTCAAGAGTCTACTCTAAGATCGACCTGAGATCTGGTTATCATCAACTCCGAGTTCCTGAGGAAGACATTTCAAAGATAACATTTAGGACTCGATATGGTCACTACGATTTCCAAGTAATGCCTTTTGGCTTGACTAATGCACCGGCAGTATTCATGGATTTGATGAATCGGGTGTGCAAACCATATCTGGATAGATTCATGATCGTATTCATCGATGATATTTTGATTTACTCCAAGAGCAGAAAGGAGCACGAAGGACACCTTAAGTTGATTTTGAAGTTATTGAAGGAGGAAGAATTATACACCAAGTTTTCAAAGTGTGAGTTTTGGCTGTCAAAGGTACAACTTCTTGGTCACGTGATTGATAGTGAAGGCATTCACGTTGATCCCGCTAAGATTAAGTCAATCAAGGATTGGGCGTCACCCAAAACCCCAACCGAGATTCGTCAAATTTTTAGGTTTGGCTGGTTACTATCGACGATTTATCGAAGGGTTCTCAAAAATCGTTAGACCTATGACGAAGTTGACTCAGAAAAGTGTGAAGTTTGATTGGGGAGAAAAGGCAGAGGCTGCGTTTCAGTTTTTCCATCTATGTCTTTCCTACAAACATTTCAGTGAAAAGACAAAGTAACAATCTAATGTTCCAACAAAAGATCTGCCAAAAAAACACATACAACACCAAACACTGACATTAACAATAAGAATATAATCGACTCGCTATAGAGAAAACAAATAAGATTTTTAAAAGGCATAAAAACGGAACACCTGAACTACTTGAAGGTTTAGATTTACCTTTCTTGACCCAACTTGAATCTGAACTATCTTCTGTGTCGTTTCTTCGAAAAAACTTCTGATATGGCTCTCTCGAGTTTGCAACACATTCTTCGATCAAAGGAATCTGAACAGAGACAGCCGACATGGTTAGAGTTGTTGAGCGACTACAACTGTGAGATTCGATATCACCCAGGAAAGGCAAACGTGGTGGCTGATGCCCTAAGCTGAAAGGAAAGAAGTAAGCTGCTACGAGTTTCGAGCCTCATTTTATTAATAATAGGGTTAAACCTTCCTAAGCAGATTTTGAATGCTCAATCGGAAGCCAAAAAAGAAAAGAACTTCATCAACGAAGATTTGCATGGCATGATTAATAAGCTAGAACCACGTGCTGACAAAACGTTATGTTTGAACAATCAAAGTTGGATTTCGTGTTTTGGTGACCTGAGAGCATTAATTATGCATGAATCCCATAAGTCAAAGTATTCCATTTATCCTAGATCAGATAAGATGTACCAAGACCTTAAGAAGCTGTATTGGTGGCCCAACATGAAAGCAGAAATTGCCATGTATGTCAGCAAATGTTTAACGTATGCTAAAGTTAAGATAGAGTATCAGAAACCGTCTAGTTTGTTGGTTCAACCAGAGATCCCACAATGGAAATGGGAGAATATAACAATGGACTTTGTGACTAAGTTGCCAAAGACGGCAGCCAGTCAAGACACGATTTGGGTAATCGTTGATCGTCTTACTAAGTCTGCTCATTTCTTGCCTATGCGGGAAGATGACACGTTGGAGAAGTTGACGAGACAATACTTGAAGGAAGTAGTCTCAAGGCATGGAGTGCCAGTTTCGATCATCTCTGATCGTGATGGGAGATTTACTTCACATTTTTTGGAAGATCCCATTAATAAGAGCATTATGTACTCGATTAGATATTAGTACAGCTACCATCCAAAACCTGGTCCAGAGTGAGATAACCATACAGAACGTTTTGGAGGACATTATTACATGCCTGTGTACTCGACATTGGAAAAGGTTTTGGGATAACACTTACCTTTGTAGAGATAATCATAAAACAACAGTTACCATCCAGCATAAAAGGCAGCTACCATTTGAGGTGATGTTATGGGCGCCAAGTGTCAACACGCTATCTGATTGGCTAAGTGAGATATCAGTCTCACTGGCCCAGAGATCATGCATCCACATACAACAGAGAAAATAGTTCAGAATCAATAAACCAATCCAAGCAAGCCCGTGATCGTCAAAAGAGCAATGCCGACGTAAGACAAAACCTCTATAAGTACAAGAAGGAGATAAGGTTCATGTTGATAGTACCGCCAAGGAAAATGGGGTAGATACATTTTGGCAAACGGGGAAAGTTATAACCCTTATTATATTGGACCTTTTAAGATCACATCTAAAGAATGAACTGTTTCTTATCGACTTGACTCCCATATCAGTGAGTAGAGTTCATAGATTGTTTCACACGTCTTTGAAATTGTAAGAAATGCATGGCTGAGGAACCGCTTGCTATACCGTTGGCTGAAATCTAGTTGACGACAAATTGTCACTTCATCGAAAGAACCTGCCGAAGTCAAGGACCTGAGGTCAATCGTCTGAAAAAGAGGGAACGGTATTCCGATTGTCAAAGTACGCTGGAATTCTAGTAGGGTTCCTGAGATCACCAGGCGAACCGAGAGACCAAATGCAAAAGAGTACCCTCATCATTTCCCCAAGTTTCTGAACCGGTGCATATACCAACACATGAATTTGGGCCACAGCTCTTTCAAACGGGGAAAGAATGTAACACCTCTAGAATTTCCGCTCAATAATTTAGCCGTTTTCGTTTAGCAATTTGAATTTTTGAAGTTTTCATTTAATATTTACGTGTAACCGGGAAGTATTCCCGCTTTTATCTGAGAACCGTCTCCGGGAGCGAACCCGAATGCCAAACGTTGTAGTATTTTGGCAATAGCCATGTTTTTACATTTTATGACAATATTTAAAATTTCATAATTTTCGGTGATACCATTAAAAGTTTTCGTACTATGCTTTAATCGAGGTTTACTAATAACAAGAGCTTATACATGTAAGACAGGAAATAAATACAAGTGTGGAATGCACTAGTAAATTATAAAATTGAGATAATCATATTGGTCCTCCCCCCCCCCCTTTTGTCCTTGTTCCGGCCCAAACAACACACATGTACCCTTTGGTTGAACAAGTTAGAATTCAAAACAAGAAACAAGCCATAATCACATGATTTGATATAACTATAATATGATTGGGATATCAAATTTGGTGTTAAAGCGTAAAAATAAATACCGGGAGTGATCGTAAACTACGAAACACTTAGAAAAGATAAAATAACTCATATAATATCTAAACTAATCAAAATCCAAAGTCGGAACGCGTCCGATGACATTTTTCAGATTTACACGGGTTAACTTCCCGGTAAACTACCAGATTCAAACGTAACGTATAAAAGTAAAAAATAATTGTTGGAAAAATTTAAAATATTGACTTGAAATTTTCTGGGTGTGACACCCGAGAAGTAAAAGAAGAGCATCAAGATCAAGTATGAGGCGTTCTGTGCAGCCGTGAAGCTTTTTTAGAGCTTACGTTGGCACGATTACAAGTAAGTTAATTTCTAAACACCCTTTATACGTGTTAGTTAGGATATATCATTGTGTAGGTAGATCTGTGTACTCGTTTTCTGGTCCGTATGGTTATTATTTGTTTATTTTCCGTTGTGTATATTTGAGCCTTGCGGGTGACCACCAGAACCTTACAGTAAGTTACGTTGTTGGCAAAAAATAGAATCTCTGGTGCATTTCCTTATTTGAGATCGTTGAGTAAATGAGATTGATGAATAACGTTGATGTCATTGTTCGACCCAGCAACACTAAACAAAGCATGTCATATCCATAAGTCTTATGATTCAACAACCTTCAGCAAAATGAATGGATTCGGACCATGATCATGTCTATAGTATTGCGCTTTGTATTCGATTGGACAACCAAACCACTCTCATTTTGTATAATCAAGACTTCCTAGCATTCTCGAAAACCCGCGCTTTTTTATGACGCGCGTATAGCTTTTCAATATCAGTGATAGTGGGTCTTCGCAAATACTCTGGTCCAAAAATTCCATAATAGACCTACAAAAATGTTCAAGAGATAGACGAGAAGTGGCTTGACCCATCTACAAATATTCATCAAGGGCGCCAGGAACGGTGTCGTATGCCAATTAAAGAATTGCGGTGGTGCACTTCAACAACGGGGAAATGCCTAGTCTTCTGGTACGGTCTTTGATGGTTCCAATAATTATTCATCTCACAAGAAAGATTTAGTTTTAAAGATCAAGAGAAAAACTGGAAAGAAAATAAATAATGAAGGATGATTAAACTTACAAGAGATATGAGTTTTATGTTTATAGAGATAATCACATACCCTAAACCTTGACATGTGAATGGTATTTATAACCCTCAAAGGGGCCGGCCATATGGGCATTTGGATGGGCTTTTCAGGCTTTTTCTTTGTGGGCTTGATTACATTAAACATCATTAATTAACGAGCTAGTAAATCCTAAATAACTACTAGTGACCGAGACTTCTTTGTTTCTAACAATCTCCCCCTAAGGGAGGTCACTCTTGATTTGCAAAAATTGAGTCGTAGCATTCAATGTAGATTTCTTCAGCTCGTAGTCCTTGTAATCTTCCCTTGATATTCTGTGCTTGTTGTAGCAATCTTCACTTTGACTTTAATCTTCAGAGCTTGTTTCATCATGACTTGATAACTTGATTCTGATCTTTGATTCCATGAACTTCATGTGGTCTTTACTTTAATTTGCCATTTGCTGAACTTTGAACCGACATGCTCAAACTTGTTGTAATCTTGAAAGCTTTTATGTTCTTTCTTCTTCAAATCTTCATATCTTTAACATTTTGAAGAATACTTTGATTTCAGAGGTGCGGAAGCTTTAAGTATTTAGCTTTCTTGACATCTTTGAGTCTTTGAGTATGAGCATGTGGTTTACATCGATTCCTTGATTCGTTTGTCCTAATTCCAATAATTGATCACCAACGAAAACATTTATATGAAAATCCACTTAATGTGTTCTTATAAAAACATTTTTAAACACATTGAGGGTTTAATATTTTGAAGGGACTGAGTATAAATGAAGATACTTAATATTTTCGGTTGCAGTAACCTTTGATTCCATGAGGATCGATGATTACAGTACGAGTACTGCACCTGTGATCCGGTAGATTCATTATAAGAACCTCCTTGACAGGTTTTCCAGCTCAAAGCCTTTAATTCCTCCAATATCGAAGTATCAGATTCCCGTATGCTTGTTGTTCTCTAGACCAGATGTCCGTAGACTAACACACTAATAGCATTGCTACTACTAGAATGGTAAATAGTGAGTCATAACAGTTACTATCTGCTGACTATACGGTATAATTCGTGTTTAGCATAACCTATGTCCAGATGCTTCATTAGGCTCACTTGCTAACATAGGGTCGACCTCTTAATACAATTAAGTACCGTAGAAGTCTATGGCACAAAAACTTTGAAAAACAGTCAAAGTGTGATGAAATCGTTTGAACACAACGAAAGTTTTGCAGAAGACTACCTAACTCTGGTCAAAACTTAGTATTAACCCTTATCAAGTCACCTTAAAATCATTTGAAGGAAAATGCTTTGATGGCTCTTAAAAAACGATAGGAACTGAGAAGCTTAACCTACTGAAAACCGTTTAACAGATCAACACTCAACAGCTCTATCAAATTTTAGAAAGATATCTCGAGGGATATGAGATGATACATTCCTATGCAATTTCCACTATCCAATCACATATATGAAATCAATATCATGAAGCAAAAGATTCTTTGTAGATTATCAAGATACTTATGTATAACACAAAAGTTTTGGTATCTTGACATTTTAGAATATGTTACTCTTTTTGCTCCCCCTACACATGTGCATCGATATTCGAAAGTTGTTTTGCACATGCAAGGTTCAAGCTAACTCATATAAACAATTGAATCATTAGTTATCAATATTTTTAAGTCACATTTTTTAAGTCACATTTTTTAAGTCACATTTTCTCCCCCGATCAAAAGTATGCAACTTTTGTATGGTTTTGATCAACAATGGACTTAAAATAAATTTAAGCTCCCCCTCAATCAATGAGGATATAGATATACTACTTTAACGCACAGATATTCAATAAATATTGAAACGAGACCTGAAATATACGTAGACTAGAGTGATAAATCAGTCTGTCTGAAGAAGCAGCATGTGGTTCATTTCTATATCGTTCCCTAGCACAAACTGAGCACCGCTGTTTCTCCATTTTAGATTAGTACAATCATGTGGAGAAGAATGGGATAAGTCAAAAATCCTTGGTGTGATACTTTAACGCACAGATATTCAATAAATATTGAAACGAAACCTGAAATATACGTAGACTAGAGTGATAAATCAGTCTGTCTGAAGAAGCAGCCTGTGGTTCGTTCCAATCGTTCAGCAACAGAATCAGCAACAGCTTTTCTCACATTTAGATTAGATACATCTCATGTGAGAAGAATGAATGAGTCCAAAAATCCTTTGTGTGCATTTCCTGCAAGACTGTTAGTAGCACTGATTCTCCCCCTCAAACATTGACAGCCTTTGTTTCTGTATTAGGGGGACTGCCAGTGGAAATGTCCTTTAGTTTTCTATCTTTACGTTTGTAACTAGTGAGAGGCTTCTTAGAGAACCTAGGTGTCACAATGACATTATTAGCAGGTTCACTAGTACTAACGCTTCCTGATTTTTCTAAAGGCACTACTTCAGGTTTAGTGATCCTAGTTAAAGGGCACGTATCACCTAAAGTAAATTTTCTTCCTGTGGGCTTCCACTTAGAACCAACACTAGCAAATATTTTGCCAGTAGCTTTCCAAACTTGCTTCATAGTCGCATCATTTTTGACCTTGAGGTTTTTAGCATTCACAGAATTCAAATTTTTAACACCACACTTTTTATGATTACCAAAAACCAAACATTCATTACATGTTTTGCAAACAGAAACAAACTTTGAAGTAAATCCAGTACGTTTAACACTTAAACTAGAATCAACATGATTCCTTTTATTCAAATTCCTAAGGGGATTATCTACTCGCTTCACGTTCTCACTCCTAGCTGGCAAATTCCTATGGGTCTTCGTCTCGCACTTAGATTTTGACTTGCTAGCTTCAGTGACAAATTTTATTCCTGTAGACAGATTTACACACACGTTAGTCTTTTTAACTAAAGATATTGTCTCTTTCCTAGGTAAAGGAGTATTGGCTTCCCAATTGTTTCTTTTCTGAGGAGGGATATACTTTGGCGTCATGGCATACAATTCAGGAGCAAGTACTTTGGGTCTCTCAGGGACAGTTGCTCTGCTACTCGCATTACTATTACTTTCTGCTTTAGACTTATACAAATCTTGATAACGCTTTTTAATAAACACGTTTTCATCCCTAAGGCTATCATTCTTAATCCTAACAACAGTGAGTTCCTCTTTTAACCGAGTATTTTTAGTTTCTAGGGCTTGAAATTCTAGAGTACTCAGGTTGGGGTTGGCACTAACTTCATTCATGTTACCGATTTGAGCCTTTAACTTCCTGAGTAACTCATCTTTCCCTTGAAGCTGATCTTTCAACTTGTTGATTTCAAAAAATACATTAAGTTCAGGTGAGCTAGAATTATTACAAACCTGTGGATTTTCAAAACATTCTTTATACTTTTGAAATTTAAGCTCGCTCGAGTTCCAGAATTTCGTTCAATGAAAAACATCGTTTTCTTTTTCAACAAGTAGTTTTTTCATCTTTTAAGATACTCAGCTTTAGGTTCTAGATTCCGAGTTGTTACCTTAATCGCAATTAATCTAGGTTCAACGCTCAAGCACAACAATATCCAAAGTAAGCCACAACATAACAAATACTTAGTACACATATTCCAGCTAGCCAACACTCATTTTGAAATCAGGGAGGAATTTTTATTGCTCAATTTCCAAACTCTTCTTATCAATTACACATTGATCGTACTCTTTGTCCAGCTCATCAAAGATTTCCATGTATTCAGATACTTATTTGAAAAGATTATCTTCTATACATTTAACATGCGTTTTGAGTTTTTCATAAAAAGGAATTATTTCTTCTACAAAGCACTTTTTGTATGTTCAAAACGCCACTAGTTACCCCATTTTGTTATAATATGAGGGTGTCGTTTTGTCTTGACAACCTATCTAAAACTCTGGAAAAACGATGCTTTTAACATTTTTTCTAACTGAGTGATAACTTTGACTCTGGCTGGACTAGTATGAACAAAGTTAGTTATCAGGTTTAGATTGGTACATTATACTAGCAACCTCAATTAGCTGGTAACCTCATAAACCTTTTCACTAGACAACTGCTTTAAAGGCACAAAGTATCATACAAACTATTTAACTTAGCTTAATTTATTGGCTTAGATGACACTTACACAAACGGGTCTTTCATCCTTCTAACATCTTATTCTACTAACTCACGTTAATAAGGTCTCTTCACTATTCATATACCCTAGAAGGGGGTATGTACAGCATCTACAATTACGCACCAAGATACAGGGCTGGCGACACAATTGGGCTTAGTTTGAGATACATTGGATAACGATAGACCAAGAGCAGATTTGTGTAATCCTTTGTGGAAAAAGGGGGTCGTTAAGATAACATAGGAACAGTTTGTACAGGTTGATCATACGATTGTAAAAGTTCCGTGACAACATTGTTAGTATTTCTCAACCAAACTAATTCCTCCAGATAACTTTCCTCAAGAGCATTGTTATCTGCTTTTAACTTTTCACTTTCTGTTTTCAAAGACTTGTTAGACTCAACATGTTGTAAAAGTTGTTGTTTTAAAGACACAAGTTGTTCTTCAAGGTCAGCATTTTGTTTGTTACGTTCAAAAACCAGTTGTTCTAAATCATTTTTTAACCTTACTTTGTTCTAGATTTTGAACTTGTGTTTTGTATCTCTCAAGCTCAGATTTTAAGGAATCATTAGCAAAGCTTTGTTCCTCATTGGTCTTAATGTGGCCTGCAAGTTGTGACCTCAAATCATCTAGAATAGTAATCACAGATATTTCACCAGGTACGACAGAAGATACATCAGTTGGAACACTTTCAACTTCATTGTTTAATTGGTATTGATGATATGGAATGGTGTTATCATGATCATCGATAACCGAATCAACATCAGAGTCTAGTTGTTCTCCCCCGTGTATCTCTTGTGATACCTGAAGATGCATATTATCAAAGAAGTGATTATCATAAGTTTGTACCTCTGAATGAAAGTCAGTATCATTACTGGTGTCCTGTCTAGTAGATGGACGAGTTCGCAGGCTAGATTGGCCATGGATGTTGCCACAAATCAAGCGTGAGGTTCGATGAATCTTTATCCTTTTGTTGCCATAAGAGATATGAATGAACGGATCTCGAGTGGTTGTTTGTGTTTGATTGAAATCAATTAAAGTTTACGGGATTTTACAAATCTTTGATTAAAACCGAGAACAAAATTATATCTTTCACGGGATTTTATAAAATCAAAAAGAAACCGTAAAACAATAATTAATTGATGTTGAAATAAATCTAAGAGATTTTTCTCACGTAGAAGGAAAAAAAGACCAAGAATATAATTTCTAAATTTAGAAGATTATATACCTTGAATTTAGAAACCAAATATTTACTTCCCAAAATTAACCGCCAAAGATAAAATCAAATCCCTTGATTTTAGGAAACAGGTATTTACTTTCCAAAAATATAGATCTTCTCCTTTATTAAAAAAATATGCCGAATTAAAAAAATCAACCGAAAGTTTTTTTTTATTAAACTAAATTTAAAAAAAAAACCAGCTCTGATACCAATTGAAACCTTGAACTAAGGTCTCTTCACTATCATATACCCTCAAGAGCATATATTAAACCGAAGCGTGGTGGGCCCATAATACACAGGTCCCAGTATCGAAACCTGGCTCTGATACCAATTGATGGTTCTAATAATTATTCATCTCACAAGAAAGATTGAGGTTTAAAGATCAAGAGAAAAACTGGAAAGAAAATAAATAATGAAGAATGATTAAACTTACTAGAGATATGAGTTTTGTGTTTACAGAGATCATCACATACCCTAAACCTTGACATGTGAAGGGTATTTATAACCCTCAAAGGGCCGGCCATATGGTCCTTGGATGGGCTTTTCGGGCTTTTTCTTTGTCGACCCGATTATATTAAACATCATTAATTAACGAGCTAGTAAATGCTAAATAGCTACTAATGACCGAGACTTTTTTGTATCTAACAGTCTTGTTTCTCACGAAAGTATGCACAATGAATAGTTACTTCTTCAACTATACTTATGAAAACCTTTCGACTCATTCAGAACCTTTCCTCGAAACGTGGTGCCGGAAACATCAGGCTGTCACTAAAATACGCTTCGACTAAACAATCATGAGCACCATAATGATCACGAGGTATGTTGGTTCTCTTATGCCATTTTGGTTGTGGTAAACAAACTAAAAACGACAATGCTCTGCTAAAAAAATTCAAGTCACGTCAGACTTTTTCTTCTTCTTTCGCATATAAACCTTCAACACATAGGATCATTATTGCTTCGGAATTCATATCCATAAAGGTTTTGTTTGCGTTGTGTGAGATTAAGTTTAAAGTTGTGTAAGGAATGATAAGATAGAGTATAATTGAAGTTGCGTTTAAAAAATTTGAAGTTTAAAAGGTATTTATAGTTAAAATAAAATGGTAGTGGTTTTTTATATATTTCATATATCTGTTCTGCTATGGGGGCCCACATATTTCACAAAACCCTAAATGTATCTCACTCACCATTGTGAGCAGTTTTTTAGTCACGTCACGCGTGAGGCTATAGGATGGTAGTAGATGGCGCGTGACCCATAGCCTTCGCCGGAGCATTCGTGACCCCTTCACTCAACCGATGCATGCAGCCTTAACAAGTGATTATCTATAGATTAGCTGAAACTAAATAAATCAAATACTTATTGTCGCTTAATTTTAATCCGATGCAACACATGGAAAAATCCTAAGGTTATCAATGTTGCGATTCTACTTAGGATCGTTTTCGTCTTCGCAATATCGAAATCATAAGATCCTATAAAAATGTGATTTTTTAATGGTAGTTGTAGTTTTATTAAGTTCAATATATAATACGATCAGAATAACCAATAAAAATGAATACGAATGAAAATTTAAAAGTTCAAAGTTCAAACACCGTGCTAATATAATGCAATCTATTCATATTTCAAAGCATTAGATGAACGTTTTGGGTACAAAAGAAATATAGCACGAGTCGTATATGATAAAAGTTGATCAAAAACAATTTTTACTGATTCTATTGTGATGTTGGGCTATGTATATGGACAAAACTGGGTCAAGTGGGCTTATCTATATGTTTGATAATAAAAAGTAAGTTTTTTACTAGGATCGGGATCGATAGTGAACTACATCTTACTATTTATCTCACGGTTTTACTTCGATCCTTTGCTATCCCGATCATATTACGATCTTACAAGGTTTTCTTATGTTGGATCGTAATATTATACGATCTTACGATCAAGATGGCGATCTTGATAACCATGATAAATCAACTCGTTAATATCATTTCTCATTTCTATTACTTGTGTTTGTGTCTTCAAAGTCTTCAAAGTCTTCAAAAATCAAATATAACTAAATTAAATCAAGGAATAATTTCATATATCACCTTACTTTTGTGATTAATTTTATATATATGCAAAGTACAATCATTGAATGCACAATATACAATATTTTCAATGCATGAATGGGTAAACATAAAATTTTCAACTAAAAAAGGTAAAATATAAAATTACCCCCTTAAATCAATTATACCATTCCAAAGTTATGAATAATAGAATAAGAAACCCGAAAACCTACCCCTGTTTGGCTTTGTTCTCGTCATCTGAAGGGTGGAGCATAATAAATATGGATATTACGGCAAAACGTTTATGCCTGACCGAACATATGTTAGTCTTGTCCTCGGTCCATCCTTTCCTCATATTCGGTTTTTGGTCCGATCCGGTCCGGTTCAGGCGGACACAAATTCGACAATTATGTTTTTGTTGGATGGGGACCGAAACCTGAAATCGGGACCATGAACCTACCAATTTCACGCGCGGTTTCTTCGGTCTGATATGCTTTGGCACATAAATCGTTTTCGATCCAGTCCGATTTTGATCGATTTGATCCAATTTTAAGACCATAATAAGCACTACTCTCAACCATATTCATGACTCCAACCCTTTGTTATCTCTTTGTTTAGGCGTGGTGTGATAAACTCATTTTTCAAAGATTAAATCACTTCCTCACTTTGATTTTTTAAGTTTAGAAATGACCTAGTGTTGAAAATAATAAGGTCTACCAAGGCCGATTAATCGTCGATTCACGTGCTTCAAGGGGGCCACAACCTTGCCTCTGATTAATGGTAACTTGGTCAAACATATAGGTCAACCTTGGTCAACGGCGATCAAGGTGGTCTAACTTGCCGGAAGACCTTCCGTTCTTGCGGAAGACATCTAAGGACTCATCGTAAGCTTGTTGTGATCACTTTATAGTAAATGTTTTTTTTTAATTTAATTCTATTACTAAGTTTATTAATTAGAAAAAAAGTGGCATTTTATAGTGCACAATTATATCAAAACTCTCAGGTCAATCGAAATACACAGTTAAAATCTGGATATGGAAAAAAGCATAGAGGTAAGTGTGTTAATGCGTTAAATGCCAATCCGATTTAATCCATCCTTAACCGATTACAAGCTAAAGGTGGTTGACCGCCGGGTCTAAAGATTCACGTTTTTGGCAACTTGGTAATGACATAAAGGCGTGTTCCGTTCCACTTCCGATGTTGGAGATTGATATCAAAAAGAAAAAGGAAGTTTCGATATACATGCACCCAGCCTTTATGCCATTCTATAATGTTTTGTATATGATTGAATGTAATACTTTTGTATTCTATTAATATGCTACAATCATTGAACTACAAAAGTTATATTTAACGCATTTACCAAAATAATTAGTGTTCTCACCATATGTTTCTTTTGATTTCGGACTGGGGATCAGCATATGACCCGGATCCTGGTACTGAACTGGTAAACGAATCGGTTCCGTAATCGAAACGGTACCGACATCCCGGATATACGGTACGGACCTTCCACATCGGGTACCAGGATCTCGTGTTAAAATATTAATATCGGGGGACCTCTTATTACGGTGCGTTACCAAATCGGGAAAGTATCGAATTAATACCCGAAATTTGATAATATGTTTTTTTTATTAAATTACTTATCCAACACCCTTTGGGCCCTTTTTAATGGAGGTTAATGTTATGTTTGGTTGTTTAAATCTCGTTTTTATATGTTATTAACATACCAGTAGTTTCATTTAAATACCAAATACCAATACGTAGTTCTGTTTATAACGCGTTTCATACCTTATACTATGTAAAGTTAAAGCCATCTGTGATGGTTGTACTATGTAAAGTTTAAAGACAATCATACGAAAGTGTTCAACATCGTTTATGTATTCGAGAAATGCAAAATCATATTAAAGGAATTTCACTGTCACAACAGTTGATAGTACAATAAATGATGTACTAGAACCAACTTTGCACATTTCAGTAAAAGGGAAGGGAGTTACACAAGGTCATAATTGTCGTATTTGTTGGAAATTGTTTATGTTTGTTTATTTTTGAACGATTTCATATGATTTTGGTGAAAATTTTTAAGTCTTGGGAAACGTTTGTAATTTCGACTCTTTGGTGATTTATTTATTTAATAATTGGTTGCGTTTTCTTTAACCGATTGTCGGTTGAAATCCTTGAAATAAAAATGCACGTTTTGTCATTTTTTTTTTTGTCAATTAAAAGTAGTAGCACAGTAATCTTGAATTCTTTTTACGGTATAATACAAATCGAGGAAGAAAACAGGAGATCGGTACCGGATTTCTCCCGCGTACGCACGGACGGATTGGGGTAACCAGGTACCGGTAACCGGAATCCAGTTTCTGGTACAGATTCCGGGTACCCACCTTTTTTTATTGATCGAGAATAAATAAGCAGTATCTAGTACCATACTATTCGGTACGGGTTCCAGGTACTCCATATTGTTACGGTGCTATCATAATTTCGGAAAAATGGCAACTTGATATTATAAGTCGATTTTTAATTAGAAAGTTACTCAATTTTTTTCTATTCTATAGTTTAAGGTAATCCAAGGTTATTTTGTGCCATGATAACTTTTATGGACTCTTTTCAAAGCCTGAAATTCCAATGATGAAGGGAAGAAGATGACGTCATCCGATCATGTGTGCAAATAATTTTTGATGGTAAACTTGATGAACAGGAGGAGAAAACAATTTGATTCTAGTAGAAAGGAAGGAAAGTGAAAGAGGAGAAAGGCTACAGGAATCTGAATTGGTCGTACCTCAAAGTGGCACGAGAAGGTTAATAAGTCAGTATAGATGCTCTTTTGGTATATATTCTTTATTCAAATAAACTAAACTAACATGGTGAACAAAGGGGAATGAGGAAGATTCATGCCTTATATCACCCCCAACAGGGCTTCACTCGGAAGTTGATCAGTTCGAAGGTAATGCTATGGGGATTTCGCAGAAAAGGTATTTACAGAACAAGGAAAATGATGTGAACTCATTTGTGAATAAAGACCATAGGAAATATTGATTCAGAAATTCGCGTGTTTATAAACAATGTTGAACCAACTGATTTGGGATCCGTTTAAATTTACTGCGATATTCAGGTGGGTTCCATTTATATATTTTATGGAGGAAGAGGTGAAGGTTTTTTTTTGGGACAAACAAGGGGAGGTATAACCATCGGAAGGGTTGCATTACAAGATATTAACGATATAATAGAATCCAAGGAGAGTTTGGGTTATCAGATGAATTTTTTGACTTTTATATGTTCAAGGCCTCGCCCCAAAGGCTAAAAAAGATTTGGGTTAAGGAGTTGTGTATAAAAAAATAAAGTGGAATTTTATTGAGTTTTTTGCAGGAAACTAAAATGGGGACTATGGACTTGGATACTGTGAGATATGTTGGGGTTAATTCTATATTCGAATATGTTCATAGTGATTCAGTTGGTTTCTTCTGGAGGAATTTTTGTGTATTTGGGATCCAAATTCTTTTCGGAGAAATAGTCTTTACGGTGATCAGATTATCTTTTCGGTCATTATTAGAGGCATGTGTGGCTTAAATCTGGTATTGATCTTTTGATAGTTGGTAGGTTTATGATCTCAAGACGCTAAAGAAAAACTATATTGCTGTGGGATATTTGTCACATATTTCAAATTCTATGGGATGGGTTTAAAAATTGTTATGATGGGCGGATTTTTAATGAGTGAGTTTTAAAATCGGATTGTTCGGTTTTCTAACTCTTTAATGTGCTTGAAGCGGAGAAT
Source organism: Tanacetum coccineum (assembly GCA_026074375.1). NCBI lineage: Eukaryota > Viridiplantae > Streptophyta > Magnoliopsida > Asterales > Asteraceae > Tanacetum > Tanacetum coccineum. The sequence continues at coordinate 16,974 of BQNB010009874.1, forward strand.
ATAAAATTTAATTTCCTTCATTTATAACGCGGAGGATGGAGGACAAGTTTTTTAGGGAAGTGCTTTTACTTGGTGTCATTGATTCAGACTTACCATATGTGCAATTGGATCCGTTTTCGTCTTCTGAAAATTCTTTTGACCTCTTGTCCAATATTTCTGCCTATAAAATTGGAGCGGTTTTATTTCTGATCATCGGATCTATTCTTTTACGCGATAAACATCGTTTCGAATATGGGCCATATGTCCTTTTGATTCTTTATAAACATATGGTTTGGGAAGTGGACGGATTTGATTAAAATGGTCAGAGAATCCTGGGAAGCAGCTGCCCTGGCAATATAGATAATGCTATCTCCGTAGTATTATGGGGTAAATTAAATATTCCTTTAAAGATCGCATAGTGTTTGGCTTGTGTCTATACATAAGGCAAATTCGAAGTGATACGGGACATTCTAAAAGAGGTGCTGAGACTTTTGTGATGAGTTGACTAGAACATAGGGTCATGGGATTATAGGTGAAGTAGTTCAGAATAGACATTGGAGATCCTTAATTAAAGATTCATCAGGTTCTAAAAAAATCAAGATTCGGAAAATTTCTAAAAAAACGTCAAGACTCAAATGGGCTAGTGAGGGTTGATGGAGAAACGTGAAATTCTTCCACTGGTTATTATTTACAGAAGCGCAGAGCCAATCTCTGATTCGGGGTGTATGGCAAATGGTGTGTGGATTGATGTCTTCCGGTTAAGGTGAACAAGAGATTTTTTAATGCATTTTCGGGAAGCAGTTTGATAAACCTCTTTTAAATCAGTGCTTTGCTGATCTTAATTTACTTTTCTCTTATAGATATGAACAAAAAAGAGGATCTTGTCGCGAACAAGATATACTAATGAAGAGGTCAAAAAAGCCGCGGAGCAGGTGTGTGATTGCAGGTTGGGTTGTTGATAAATCTCCGGGTCCAGATGGATTCTCCTTTTACTTTTATCGTCATTTCTGGTCTATGATTGAAGATGACGTGTTTGGGGCTGTGGAGTACTTCTTTATTAATGGTGATATTCCAAATGGTTGTAATTCAAATTTTATTTGCACCTTGATCCCTAAAATCATTAGATGCACAAAACATGGTTTTAAAGACTTCACGCTCGCATAAGCCTATTTGGAAGTCTATACAAAGATTTATTGCCAAACTTATAGCTAATCGATTTGTTGGTGTCTTTTAATATGTAACCTCTATTAATGAGGTTCAATATGCTTTTGTACAGCTGGATAGACAAATTTTGGATGGGCCTTTTATTCTTTCGTGGTTCTTCCTCGGCTTTGTCGAAAAATAGAGGAAACATGCGACTCTAATTTTTAAGGTTGATTTCGAGAAGCGTTGTGACTCTGTTCGATGGGATTTTTTTTCTGTAGACGACTTAGATGTGTTAGATAAGTTTGGGATTTGGTCGTGAAATGGAGAAATTGGATTCGGAGTTGTCTTAAGATCGTCCTTCTAGGGGGTCGATCTTATCAACGGGAGTCCAACGATTGAAATTTCAATTCTTATCGCAGGTCTTAAACAAGGTGGACCCTTTATCCATTTTCAGTTTTATTCTTGTTATGGAAAGCTTGCACAATTTCTTTTCACGGAGGGGTTGATGCCGGGAATGATTTAATGGTTATTATTTGTGCTGCCACGGTGAATCTTTCTCATTTGTTTTTATGCGGATGGTCCGCTATTTTTATTGGGTCAATGGATAAGGAGCTTAATATTGATACTCTAGTCTCGAAGTTTTGGAATGTTTTTCCGGGCCTTCTGGTCTTCTCGTATTAATATGAGTAAAAGTAGATTATGGGTCGGTGTGAATGTGGAAGATGCGAAGGTTAAATTTGCGGCTAATAAAATTGGATAGGTTCTTGTTCTTAGACTCCCTTCACTACTTGGGGTACGAAAGTAGGGGAGAAGAGAACATGCATAGGTAGAAAACTTGCTTGGAGATGCAAGTGGTTGAAAAGGCTATGTCTGGCTATCTAGATGGATGTTGAAAACTCTTTCTATTGGAGGAAGTTCAGACTTTCAAGTCCTGTTTTAGGCTCTAATGACAATCTTTCATTTGTCCTTTTTAAAGTCCGCCTCGGGAGGTATTCTTAATTCACTTGAAGTTACTTCGTTAGTGTGTCTTTCAACGGTCCTAGGAGCTGGTGTGTATTAAAGCAACTTGGTTTAAGTGGAACAAAGTTTTAACTTAAAAGAGAAAGGTTGGCTTAGGGGTTTTAGTTTATTTGCTCTCAATAGAGGGTGTTGCTGCAAGTGGTTGTGGCGGTTGGTTTTTATTCTCAAAAAGATTCGTTATGGACCAAAGTGATAAAGGCTTTATATGGGGAGGACGGGAGTTTAGATAAAGTTGGTGCTTCGGCTGCTCGGACCTGTTGGACTACAATCGTCCAGGAGGTGAAGGTGATACAAGCACAAGGAATAAATATTCACGATATATCAAATAAAGCTGGGAATTGGTGGAGGATTCTCGTTTTTGGCTTGATAAATGGTACGAGAGGTGGAGTGTTATAATGAGGTTGTTTCCTCGTGTTTTGCCTTGGTATTGACAAAAATATATTCAAGTGAAGTTCAAAGTTAAAGGCGCCTAAGCTTAGTTAATACCTTCAGAGAAATGCGAGGTGTGGTATTGAACAGACTCAGTTTGACATCTGTGATGGTTGTACTATGTAAAGTTAAAGCACAACGAAAAGTGTTCAACATAGATTATGTATTCGAGAATGCAAAATCATATTAAAGGATTTTCGATCACAACAGTTGATAGTAATCAATAAATGATGTACTAGAAACAACTTTGCACATTTCAGTAAACGGGAAGGGAGTTACACAAGAATAATTGTCGTTTTGTTGAAAATTGTTTAGTTTGTTTATTTTGAACGATTTCATATGATTTTGGTGAAATTTTTTAAGTTTGGGAACGTTTGTAACTTACGACTCTCTTGGTGATATATTTATTTAATAGTTGGTTGCGTTTTCTAACACGATGTGGTTTGAAATCACTTGAAAATGCACGTTTTGTCATTTTTTTTTTGTCACATAAAATTAGTAGCAAGTAATTTGAAATTCTTTTACGGTATAAAAAAATCGAGAAGAACAGTATCGGTACCGATTTCCTGGTACCGGGTACCGGTACCGGTACCCGAATCCCGTTCGGTACGATACCGGTACCCCTTTTTTATGCTCGGAAAAAAAATCAGTACCATCAATTCGGTACGGGTTCGGTACCATATTGTTACCGTGCTCATCCCTAATTTCGGAAAATGGCACATGATATTATAAGTCGATTTAAAATATTAAGTACTCAATTTTTTTCTTTCTTAGTTTAAGGTATCAATGTTATTTTGTGCAATGAAAACTTTTATTGACTTTTCAAAAGCGATTATCAATAATGAGTTTAGCTGAAATGACTTTTAAACGCTCAACTATAATTATATGTTCAAACAAAGGTTAACGCTTTCAAGTATGACGAAATTTAACATCTATTTTCTCCAAAACACTTGAAGAAGTGTGAAAAAATTGCGTGTTACAGATGATTTCCAAACCTATAAGTGTGAACATTTTTTAAATTTGTTCACACATAAAAGTGTGAATTTTATTATACAATTATAATAGTAGGATATTTCTTGTTTTACAATTTTTTCACATTTATTAATGTAAGTATGTAACCAATCTTTGTACATATATCTTAATAAACTAAATTACTAATAGAATTTCACACGTATTTAAAAGTGGGAAAAAATATGTAAATCACACTAACTGTTTTCATTGGTTGTGCCTAACATACAAGTTACCAACAACTTAAAACATGACATTCATGAATATCTGGTATGTTATAAGTTTTTAACAGGATTATAGGAAAATAAAATGCTGAAGGAAAAAAAACAGTTTTATATCTCGCGAATTAAAACTTGAAAATTTTATATTTACTTAAATTATGCTTTAAAAACATTATACAAAATGCATTTATCGGTTGTATTTTGAATATGTATGAAATTAATAATAAAAAGAGGATGAGATATGAAATAAATAAATAAAATTCAGAAACAAATAAATTTTGAGAGACATGCATAAATGATAGGTTGGTGGCACGTGGGAAACTTCTTTTCTCGCATGCTAAAAGCAAATGAAAATGTAACGCCTGATATAAACAACCACATTGTCTTTGATTTCTTGTTTTTAAGTTTGGTGTAAAGTTGATGAATACTTATTGATGTGAAAAACAATAGACACAGTATGTTATAAGTGCACAAGATAATGAGTTATCATGGATTAAGATGAGTACGTATTCGCTAAAACTTTAAACTTATGTTCTCTCTACTAGTTTTAATGTCCGTGCACGCATAGGACTTAGATATAAAAGATGATTTAGGTAATAATTTTGTTATTGCAATTTTAAGTAGTTTATATGTTTTTTTTTAAAAACATCTAATGTTTATATGTTTAATTATGTTGTTTTTTACTTTGGTTCGTATAAATCAATATATATTCATTGCAATTCTTACAGTTCGAATCTCAGACTCTTTTTACTCTCAATATTTTTATTCAGAATAATTCTATCTTCATTATTAATCAACAAACCAATTACATCAACTCATGCACGCATGCAATTTTGGCAGATACTATAATGGGTAAGTAATAATATTTGAATAATATTGTTTTAAAGTTAAATATTGTGCCAATTCATAAATTCATTTAATGTTTAATATTTTTCTATAAAGTTATATTAACATTTTAACACTTAGAATACCCATGCATAAACGAGTTTTACATAATTTTTTAATTATGTGTTAATATCGATTGATATTTTGTATAGATTTTTGTTGCACAAAGGATTTTACTTTGCTTAACTAGAATTTTAATTATCATGTTCTAGTTCTAGAGTTATGTGTGTTAGTGCACATCAAGACTTGAAAAATTTATGTGAGTTGTAATATGTAGAAATACAAGTATATTATTTTCATCTTCACGACTAACGTGTGAGGTTTGTGCTATAATTTGAATTTATTCTTGTTAATAAATACATTCCGGATTTGTTAAATTCGTAGGCAGTGTTAAACATTTAAAGAGCATACCATCACGTTTAAATGGGGTGCTCTAAAAAACGAATATTTTTTACGAATATCTTATTATTTTCACTAAGAATAATAATGAGTTGTTGTTGTGTAAAATGTTGTCTATTCATTTGCGAGTTAAATTAATCGGTTTTTTTTTTATAGTTGAAATTTCGTGCCTAATCACATTAGTTTAAATATAATTACCTATATCATAAACAAAACACTTTTTGTTGTATATTTTATAAATTTAAAGAATATTAAGATATAAGTATTTAATAAAGTTATAAAGTATAATTAAAAACATGCAAAAATGTTATACGGTATTCTTTTATTAAGAATTTTACAATTACACAAGATCTTATCTAAATTACACTCCTCTTTTGCTACGTTATATTTTTTAAAATTGAACATATGTTTTTAAAACTTTTTATAAATAGATGAAAATTTAATATATATTGAACTCAATTGAGATTTCACTTTGTCTGTTATTAGCCCATTCAATTACTTGATTTTTGCTAGTGTCAAAATAAATTAATAAAACTATAATCGTGCTTTAATTTGGATACTTATAATAATGTTGAATACATAATGGTGTTTTTTTAAAATAACATATATGTTTAATTTTTAGCATCAATTCTTATATAAATATATATATCATATCTATAAAAAATATAGTATATATTTATTAATATTACAATACTATATGGTTATAAAATTTTAAAGTATTTGTTTTTTTTAAAGTTATTCAAAAACTACTAAAATTTATAAGTTTAGCTTAAATCATAATTGTTATTTAAACCAATTAAAATTTTATTAATTACCTCTTCTATGAGTAAGCTCTTTAGTCTAAGCCTAAAATTAGGCAAGAGCAAGGAATGACTTTAAGTGAGTTCTTTTTAAAGATTTTTTATATTACAATTTGACCTTATTTTTTGTGGCTTTATCATTCTAGATGGTTTTTTTTAATTATGACAAATTAGATTTAATGTTGACTTTTATTTAATCAATCGGATCACACGATTTTGTTTACGTGTCAAAATCAAACGATCTGATTGGTTCAATTTTTTTCTTCTATAAGATCTCATAAAAAAACTCCGAAATAACATGATTCTTTTATTATATTAAAGATTCATGGATCACATTTTTTCATAAAAAAATGTAGCAATTTTTTGGATTAGTCCATTATCAGACTAAGTGTTATGGTGACCGCATAGGCGGTCATCACCTCAATGCCAACTCAGTTTTCTCTCTTCTAGACCACACACAGACCAAACACCTGTAATGGTGACTGTATAGGTGACCGAACACTTTTTTTTTAAAAATTAAATTTTATTTTAATAATTAAAAACATTACAATAATAATAAAAATAAATTAAAAACATTACAATAAAAATTAAAACTTAATCGGTGGAGATATGTCGTGTAACATAAAGTTAGGGTCGATATTTGTTGGAACGTTTTATTGACGTCGGGATTTGGGTGTTTTGTTTTTTAGAGTTTTGAAAGACATTGTTTTTTTAGTATATAAATTGATGGTTGTAGAAGAAATGTGTGAAAAATGAGAAGAAAATGTGGGGTTTTATAGTGAATAAAGGAGGGTTAATTTTTTTATATATTAAAACACAAATATTTATGTAGCATTGGCTACTTTTTTGTTTTGTTGTGTTTCATTTACTCGGTCTAAGTGGCAACCGAAACAATTGAAAGGTTGGGGGGACGCGATTGTTTTTTGTGTGTGTAACGGTATATGGACACGTCTTACAATGAAGACCGAGCACGACCGAAACCACATAACTCGACCACCCATACTTTAAGCCTACACTTGCATTAAGACCACTGAATTTTCTTTCCTACAATTATAAGTTTTAACGACTTATTGTATATTTAAATTAGATGAAGCAACTATGTTATATCTCATAATAAAGTGTTTCCATTATACCATATCTATTTATAAACTTAGTAGTCTGGATTATTATAAATGTAAAGTGGAGAATGTGGAAAAGCGTGGATCCGATATCCGACTCGCGGCGAAAGATTCTAAAATACAAAGTTATGCTTTTTATCTTTAAAAACACAACGTATACGTGTTTTCTAGTGATAGATTTAACGAATTATCTAGTTTATTGATTTTTTTTACGACAATTTACTATCTCACATTATATAAGCAACAAATCATTCTCATGACGTTTTAAACATGCTTTGATCTTACAACAATTTGATTGAAGAACATCTTACACATGAGTTGCGAGTAGGACACAAGCCCTATGATAATTATACAGTTTGTTAACTCTTATGTAACTCATAAACTGTGAAAATTATACACAGTATTGGCAAACCCAACCAACCACCCCTTTTTACTGTAAAGAGAGTATGATCACAATACAATGAAAAATTGAAAAGAATCAGATAATCACAATAAGTGATTATCAATACAACCAATAAATTATACAGAGAATAATAATGATCAAAACAGTTTGAACACAAGAATGAAATAACAACAATAAAAGCTTTAAAGGAGAGGTAGAACATCAAGAATGAGATTAGCCGAAACCCTAGATCTGCTTTTCTTTATACAGCCAAAGTGGGAATCAGCAAATGACAATAATGGTCCCTGCACAATACAGAAATAGACAAACACACACTAAACATAAACATTAGTGTTAGTAAGAATAGAAAATGACACAAAAGGCCCTTGTACTTTTATAACAAGAAAAGCTTGTTATTATTTTAACACCCTCCCTCAAGCTTTTCAACTTTTAACATGTCCAAAAGACCAAGTTTTTCACATAAAACTTTATGATACTCAATATCCAAAGCTTTTGTATATACATCAGGGAATTGCTAGTAGTTATGGATCTTTTCAGTTTTAATAAAACCCATTGCAATTTTTTCCATCTAACCGGAGGGAACATCAATTTCAAAGTGTTTTTGATTTTTTTATGAAAATAACTGGGTTTGTAGCAATCTGCAAACCTGAAATATTGTCACAATATAAGACAACAAGCAATAAACCTTTAACACCCATGTCACCCAACATATTGGACAGCCAAATAACTTCACATGTTGCTGAGGCCATACTTCTATACTCAGCCTCAGCAAATGACCTGGATAAAGTAGACTGTTTTTTTATTTCCAGGTCACTCAATGTATCATCGAGGAAATTACACAATATCCAACAAATAGATTTCATAGTAGCAGGACATCTAGCCCAGTCAGAATCAGTATAAGCTCTTAGATTATGACCATTCTTATTAGTTTGAATACCACTGCGTGGAGAGCCCTTAAGAAATATAAGGTCTAGTGTTAGTAAGATAAATCAATTTTCCTTTGAGTTTTTGATAATTCCCAATATATCTTAGCATAAGACATTTGATTAGGGTGAGGAATAGGAAAGGGAATTTCAAACTTTGAAGGACAAGTTGTGTAATGCACCTGTTCTAGCTCTCCCTGATGGACCGAAAGATTTTGTGGTGTACTGTGATGCATCGGGCTTAGGATTAGGTTGTGTGTTGATGCAAAGAGGCAAGGTGATATCATATGCATCTAGGCAGTCTAAAATCCATAAGAAAAAACTACACCACCCATGATCTGGAGTTGGGTGCGGTTGTGTTTGTACCTAAGATATAGAGACACTACTCGTATAGAACAAAAAGTGTCATCTATACCGACCATAAGAGTCTTTAGCATATCCTTAACCAAAAGGAACTGAACATGCGTCAACATCGCTGGATATAGCTTTTGAGTGACTATGACTGTGAAATTAGTTACCATCCTGGTAAGGCGAATGTAGTAGCCGGCACATTGAGTAGAAAGGAGAAGGTCAAACCTAAGAGAATTAGATCTATGAATATGACCCTCTGGTCGAGTATCAAGGGTTAGATACTAGTGGCTCAGAAGGAGGCATCTGATGAGTCTGCAGGATTGCAGAGAGGACTAGATGAGATGATAGAACGTAGGAGTGATGGAGCATTGTATTACCTGGATCAAATATGTGTTCCTTTGAAGGGTGATAACCCTAATAATGGATGAAGCCTATAAGTAAAAGTACTCTGTACAACTAGGAGCTGATAAGATGTATTATGACCTTAGAGATAGGTATTGGTGGCTAGGGATGAAGAAAGATATAATTGTATATGTTAGTAGGTGTTTAACTTGTTTGAAGGTTAAGGCTGAGCATTAGAGGCCGTCTGGCTTGCTACAGTAACCTGAGATCCCTGAATGGAAATGGGAATGTTAGGAATACGAAAGTATCAGTCACTTCTATAAATATTGTTAGATAGCTCGTTAAGTAATATTTGGAAACTAAATAGGCTAGCTTAGGAAAATCCCATGGAAAGCCCATGGACAAAGCTTATGGCCGGCTTAAGATAAGCATATATAAACCCTTTCCATGCTATGAAAAGGGTGTTGGTTATTCATTTGTTTTCACATAGTAATCTAATATTCCTTTCTTTCTTTCTCTCACTAAGTGTTCATCCAACTACCTCTCTTTCTCTCTCTAAACTCTAGATATAATCCATACCTTTTGTGTTTTAAGATATCTTACAATTGGTATCAAGAGCCAGGGGGTGTTTGTGAAGGTTTTGTGTACGTTGTTTACTCGTGTCTTTGGTTCGAACCAACCAAAATATCTTCATCTTTTGTGGGTTTAAAACCATAAAGTTTGCTACTTTATTGCTTATTTACCTTAGTAAAGTTTAGTTGTACAAGTAGATCCTAGGAAAAACTTTAAAATCTTGATCTTTTTTAAGATTTTTTTTAAAAATAGGGTGTTTGTACTAGAATCTTGATTTCAAATTTTTCGTGTTAAAAAATGTTAAAGTTTGTGTTTTTATGGTTCTACTAGTCTTAGATAGGTAAGAAGTACAAGAAAAATTAGGTAAAACTTCAAAAAGTGAGTCTTTTTAAGATTTAAGGTTTTTGAGTTTCGAACAGTTTTGGGCGATTTATACGTGTAGGCGACTTATACGTTTGGGGTGAGTTATACGTTATACTTCTGGGCGATTTATACGTAACATCTTAGGCGATTTATACGAATTTCTTTTTAGGCGATTTATACGCATTGCTTTTCAGGCGATTTATACGTATTGTTTCCAGGCTATTTATACATTGATCCTAGGCGATTTATACATCTTCTATTAGGAGATTTATACGCTTTGATTGGGAGAATTATACGCTTTGCTTGGGAGAATTATACGCTTTGCTTGGGAGAATTATACGCTTTACTTGGGAAAATTATACGGTTGTTCTTTGATTTGAAAAATCTCGTGAAAATTTATTTTCCCAGTTTTATCAAGAATTGTAAAATCCTGTGTATTCCAAAGACTCAAACACATTAATCAAATCTCACTTTAACACAACAACCTCCAATCACTGTACGATCATCTTTCATCTTATCACATATCAAATCAAAATGGATTCAATGATTCCAATTGGACAAAAGAATACTCTTGCTGAGTACATGATACTCTTTGGTGCTAACAATCGTCCACCAATGTTGGACAAAAACCTATATGATTCTTAGAAAAGTAGAATGGAACTATACACGCAAAACAGAGAGCACGAAAGAATGATACTTGAATCAGTCGAACACGGTCCAGTCATTTGGCCTACGATTGAAGAAAATAGGGTGACTAGGAAAGAAATATACTGAATTGTCTACTACAAAGAAAATCCAAGCTGATTGTGATCTCAAGGCAACTAATATCATTCTTCAAGGTCTACCATCTGATATCTATTCACTTGTTAATCATCACAGAGTTTCCAAGGATCTATGGGAAAGAATTCAACTACTAATGCAAGATACCTCATTGACAAAGCAGGAAAGGGAGTGTAAAATATATGATGCATTTGATAAGTTTTCTCACATCAAGGGGGAATCAATTCATCAGTATTACTTAAGATTTACTCAGCTGATCAATGACATGAACATTTACAAAATGAAATTGGAGCAATTTCAAGTCAATATCAAGTTCTTAAACAGTCTCCCACATGAATATGTCAAGCTTGTAAAAGATTTGCATACTACCAACTTTGATCAGCTTCATGCATATCTTTAACAACATGAACTCCACGCAAATGAAGTCCGTATTATGCGTGAGCGCAATCATGATCCACTTGCACTAGTTGCCAATCACCAGCAGACTCCGTCTCATTTCAACACTTATCAATCTTTGTACAACAATCCACAATTCCAACAACAGTTTTCACCATCTTCGTCTCCTCAATATGGATCAATTCATCCCACACAACATTACTCAACTACTCATCCATCCCCACCTCTTGCAATTTCTTATCCATCAACACCGTATTCAAATGATTACACATCCACGGTTCATCAAGATGCTTACCCACAACCATAATTCGTTCCTTAAATTGAATACACTGTCTCCACAGTTAATCAACAAACATATCTGGCTGAATTTCCACAGATAGACCCTGGTCTAGCAGTTCATGTGTTTTAGCAAGGAGATGACCCTATTGATGCCATTAACAAAATGATGTCAAATCTGTCTACTGTCGTCACATCTCGTTTCCCATCCACCAATAATTAGTTAAGAAATTCCTCCAACCTAAGACAACAAGCAACTATTCATGATGGAAGGGTGACTGTTCAGCCGGTTCAGGGGAGACAAAATCCATTTGCTGCTGGTATATCTGGAACAAGGGCTAACATCTTAGGAACGGGAGGAAATAATTCAGGTCAACAAAGAGTTATGAAGTGTTTTAACTGCCAAGGAGAAGGTCACATGGCAAGACAGTGTCCAAAGCCAAAAAGGAAAAGGGATGTTACATGGTTTAGGGATAAAGTTCTTCTGGTTGAAGCACAAGGAAATGGTAAAGTTCTAAATGAGGAAGAATTTGAATTCTTAGTAGACCGTGGAGTTGCAGAAGGTCCAGTTACACAGACGGTCATTACACACAATGCAGCTTATCAAGCAGATGATTTGGATGCATATGATTATGGCTGTGATGACTTCTCTACAGCCAAGGCAGTTCTTTTGGTCAATTTGTCTAGTTACGGATCAGACGTTCTCTCTGAGGTACCTCACTCTGAAAACACTCATACTGATATGCTAAATCAAAGTGTGCAATAGATGCCGTATTCTGAACAAACTCATAATGTGAATTATCCAGAGGATGAGATACATAGTGATAGTAATATCATTTCGTATTCTCAGTATCTTATTGAATCACAAAATGCAAATGTTCAGGATACAAATTCTTCTGCATAACAAGATGCCATGATATTATCTGTGTTTGAACAACTGTCAAATTAAGTAACTAATTGTAACAAGGTCAATAAGGAAAATCTAATTGCCAATGAATCCTTATCTGTTGAGCTTGAAAGATACAAAGAACGGGTAAAATTTGCCAAAAGAAAGACAAAATGTGGATTTAAGTACTCGAGAAAAGCTTATAATGGATGATATAATTTGGGAGAAAAATGCACAATTTGCGGATTTTGAAAAAGAAATTAACTATCTTAAACAAACTCTTTCTGAACAATCCAAGGAAAAGGAATTGTTAACAAAATCATTTAATGTTTTCAAAAACGAATCCAAGGAAAAGGAAGCTAAGAATATTGATAAAGAAATTGCTTTGGAAAAGAAAGTTTAAGAACTGGACAATATTGTTTGTAAAATGGGTCAATTCGCGCAAACTGTGCATATGCTCACGAAACCACAAGTTTTTTATGATAACAACCCGAAACAAGCTCTTGGTTTTCAAAATCCTTTCTATCTTAAGAAAGCTTAGCAGATTAGGCAAATGCTTTATGATGGTAGTGTTATTACTAAGGAAACCAATGTGATTTTAATTGTTGATTCTAAAGAGACTTTGATGCTTGAGAAAGAGAGTCGATCCAAAATTCTTTTAAAACAAAGTGATCCAATGGTCTTAGAAAAGAAAGTTAACATTAAACTAATTAATTATGCTGAGTTAATTCGATTATCTGAAGATTTTGGTAAACATTTTGTCCCACAACAAGAACTGTCTAATGAACAAGCTTTCAGGTTACAAACTTCACACCCTAATACTGACCAACCTGCTTCTTTGCTTGTCAAAATTGAGGCTCCTCAAGAACTTCCTAAGGTAAGCCTGGTTAATACAAGCCTTAAAAAGCATAAATACCATCTTGGCCAATTTGACAATGTGGTGAAAAAGCGGATCACGCTTGATGCTTTAATAGAAGGGAATGGGGGTTTGAACACACTAAAGCTATTTTTCTAAAATAAATAATTCTATTTTTAAAGACTTTAAAAGACATATTTAATGTTTTTGATAAAGATATTTTAAATGAGGTAACGAAAGTACAAACAATTTTTAACCAGATGGAACCTGCTGTTTAACAGTATCATGTAGACAAACATTGCTTTGAAATTCAAAAGAAACAATTTTTGAGTGAAAACGTTCGACTATTGGATCAAATCATTTCTCAAGATATTGTGAATATTGTTATGAATTCTTCTGTGAATTTTAATACTTTTGTGAATGTGCATTCTTTTGTTGATATGAATAATTCTGTGAAATATGTGGAAATGTTCAACAAGTGTCTCGAACTTGAAGCTGAGCTTATCAAACAACACAACATGGTTGAAAAAGATGAGTATAATAGACTTTTGAAAAGCTTTTATAAACTTGAACAACACTACATTTCTCTGGAACTTGCAATGCAACTCAATAAAGAAATTTTTCAAAAGAATAACACATCTGTGAACCAAACTAAACCTTCATTTGATCAATTGTTTGAACTAAAAATTTCGAAAGTTGAGCTTCAAGAAAAAGACACAACAATCAAGAAGTTTAAGGCAAACACTAAAAGTTTGAATAAAACTTCCACCACAAACAGTGTGAAAAAGGACATAGATGAGATTGAGACCACCAACATAGGACTGGAACATAGGGTGGCAAAACTAATTGCGGAGAATGAGCATTTGAAATAGACTTATAAATAACTCTATGATTCAATAAAACCATCACGTGTTCGGGCTAAAGAACATGCTGAATCTTTGGTCAATCAATTAAATCAAAAGTCTGTTGAAATTATTGATTTAAATGCTCAACTCCATGAAAAGGTTTTTTTCATAACAACATTAAAAAATGATCTTAGGAAATTCAAAGGAAAAGACATAGTTGACAATGCTGCTCGAGTGTCAAATGCTACCACTATTGCTCAAGGAATGTATAAGCTTGACCCAGTAACTTTGGCTCCTAAGGATAAGAATAATAGGGAAACTCACATATACTACCTTAAGCACACTATGGAACAAGCTGCTATTCTTAGGGAGATAGTTGAACAAGCCAAATCACTAAACCCTTTAGATAGTGCATCTTACTTTGCCTGTAAGTATGTTAAGCTGAGAAATTAGTTGTTGTCACGCCAATCAACAAAAAGAAAACATTAAGGTTTGCTGAACCTATCATATCATTAAGCACATCCTAAAAACAGGTAGGCTCTTCCCAAAGAAAGACTAAACAGACCTCTAACAATTCTGTCTCAACCTCTACAGGAGTAAGCCGGTCTACTAAATCTAGCAGGTAAAAGTCTACAAACAATACAAAGAATGATAAGATCCTGCAGATTTCAAGTAGTACCCAGAAGAAGAATAAAGTAGAAGACCACTCTAGGATAGTTAAGTCTTGTTTGAATAAACGGATTTGTGTTGTTAAACCATCTAGAAATGCAAATGCGCAACATTCCAAATTAAATACAAATTCTGAGCTAATGTGAGTTAAATGTAATAGTTTTATGTTTGATGCTAGACATGAATTATCTTTCTTAAATTTGATTCTGATATGAATGCGAGTTCTAAATCTAAGTCTGTTAAGAAAGATAAAAAGAAAGAATAATGGAAACCTATAGGAAAAGTGTTTACTAAAATTAGATATAACTGGATACCCATAGGAAGGACTTTCACTTTAGTCGGAAATACGCGCCCTTTAACCAGGATTACCGCCACTAATAAAGTGCCTCTTAGGGAACCCATTCCTCTTGAAGTAACTGCACAAGAATCTATAGTAACTAAGGTTTATACTAGGAGACCTAAAGTACCTAAGACTAATGGTTCTAATAACAAACCTAAGATTGCAAAATCTATGATTTCTAACAAAACGGGACCCGGTATATCTCGGGGATCCAATACTTCAGTTGCTCCATCTTCTTTTTCTATTGTCGATCTTAGGTTGTCTAAATTGTTTTGTGGTATTTAGACTCCGAATGCTCCAAGCACATGACTAGAGATCGCTCTCAGCTCACTAATTTTGTTCACAAGTTTCTCGGTACTATCAAATTCGGTAATGAACAGATTGCATAGATTATAGGATATGGTGATTATCAGATAGGGAATATCACAATCTCAAAGGTTTATTATATGGAGGGACTAGGACACAATCTATTCTTCATTAGTCAATTCTGCGACTCAAAACTTGAAGTAGCTTTTAGAAAACATACGTGCTTTGTTCGTAATCTAGAAGGTGTTGATTTACTCTCAGGAACTCGAGAAACCAACCTTTATACTTTGTCAATTAGGGATATGATGGCGTCTTCTCTAATTTGTCTCTTGTCCAAAGCTTCAAAGACCAAATCATGGTTATGGCACCGACGATTGTCACATTTAAACTTTGGTGCTATCAATCATTTAGCTAAATATGGTCGCGTACGAGGTCTTCCCAAATTAAATTTTGAAAAAGATCATCTATGTTCGGCATGTGCTATGGGCAAAAGCAAGAAACAATCACATAAACCTAAATCTGAAGACATCAATCAGGAAAAACTATATCTTTTTCACATGTATCTTTGTGGGCCTATGCGTGTTTAAGTGTAAATGGGAAAAAGTACATCCTTGTCATTGTGTATGATTACACTCGGTTCACATGGGTGAAGTTTTTAGCATCAAAAGATGAAGCTCTTGATTTTATAATCAAGTTTCTGAAAATGATACAAGTTAGATTGAATGCAACTGTCAGGAATATTCGCACAGATAATGGAACTGAGTTTGTCAATCAATCCCTGTGAGACTACTATGAAAAGGTTGGCATCTCTCATGAAACATTGGTTGCGCGAACTCCACAACAAAATGGTGTTGTTGAAAGGCGAAATCATACACTTGTTGAAGCCGCTCGTAAAATGTTAATCTACGCACAAGCTCCTTTATTTCTATGGGCCGAGGTAGTTTCTACCGCATGTTACACCCAAAACCGATCCCTTATACGATGACGCTATGGAAAAACTCCTTATGAGCTCTTACATGATAGAAAACCCGATTTATCCTACCTTCATGTCTTTGGTGCAATTTGCTATCCAAACAATGATAGTGGGAATTTGGGCAAATTTCAAGCTAAAGGAGATATAGGTATTTTCATTGGATTTGCACCCAAAAATAAATCTTACCGTATCTACAACTGACGTACCTAAAAAATCATTGAAACCATCTATGTCGATTTTGATGAGCTGACGGTGATGGCTTTTGAACAACTCGGTTCAGGACCCGGGCTTCAATATATGACTCCTGCAACATCCAGTTTAGGACTCGTGTCAAACCCTATTCTTCAACAACCTTGTAATCCACCACCAAGAGATGATTAGGATTGTTTGTTCCAACCTATGTTCAATGAATACTTTAATCCTCCAACAATTGCTGTCTCTCTAGTTCCAGTCGCTGCTGCACCAAGAGCTGTTGATTTAGCTGATTCACCTGTATCTACGTCAATTGACCAAGATGCTCCATCAATAAGTTTTCCATTAACACAAGATCAAGAACATTCTCCAACTATTTCTCAAGGTTTTGAAGAATCACCAAAAACACCACATTTTCATGATGATCCACTTCATGAATCTCTTCATGAAGACTCGATTTCTCAAGGATCGTCATCTAATGTGAGACCAATCCACACTTTATTCAAATCACTTAGTAGATGGACTAAGGATCATCCTATAGCAAATGTAATCGAAGATCCTTCTCATTCTGTCTCCACCAGAAAGCAACTATAGACTGATGCCATGTGGTCTTATTTTGATGCCTTCCTAACTTTTGTTGAACCAAAGAACTTCAAACAAGCAATGACCGAACCACCATGGATTGGTGCAATGCAAGAAGAAATTCAAGAATTTGAAAGGCTACAAGTTTGGGAATTGGTACCGTGTCCAGATAAAGTCATGTAGATCAAACTAAAATGGATTAATAAGGTCAAGACAGAAGAATTTGGCAAGGTACTAAAGAATAAGGCAAGACTAGTTGCTCAGGGATTTAGGCAAGAGGAGGGTATCAATTTTGAGGAATCATTTGCACTGGTTGCAAGAATAGAGGCCATGTGTATCTTCGTAGCTAATGCAGCTAACAAGAATATGACGATTTTCTACATGGATGTCAAAATGGCTTTCTTAAATGGCAAGCTCAAAGAAGATGTCTACATTTCTCAACCAGAAGGATTTGTGGACCAGGACAACTGATCGCATGTGTATAAGCTCAAAAAGGCCCTGTATGGTCTCAAACAAGCACCATGTGTATGGTACGACATGCTGTCAAGTTTCCTCAGTTCATAACATTTCTCCAAAGGTGTAGTTGATCCGACGCTCATCACATAGAAAGCAGGAAATGACTTATTACTGGTACAAATTTATGTTGACGATATAATATTTGCATCCACTAATACTGCTTTATGTCATGAGTTTGCTAATTTGATGACCACTAAGTTCAAGATGTCAATGATGGGGCAGATGTCATTCTTTTTAGGATTATAAATCTCTCAAATTCCCAGAGGCATATTCCTAAACCAATTAAAATATGCTTTTGAAATTATTAAAAAATATGGTTTGCTATCTAGTGATTCTATAGACACACCTATGGTGGAAAAGAATAAATTAGATGAAGACCTACAAGGGACACCCCTTGATGCTACACTTTACCGTGGCATGATTGGATCCCTCATGTATCTGACATCCAGTAGACCCGGCCTTATTTATGCAGTCTGCTTATGTGTCGGGTATCAAGCAAAGCCTACCAAAAAGTACTTAAATGCAGTTAAATTGATCTTTCGATACCTAAAGGGAACCACTAACATGGGTCTCTGGTACTCGAAGGATACCGGTATGTCCCTAATAGCATATGCAGATGCATATTATCTAGGGTGCCAGGGCACTAGACGCAGTACATCAGGAAGCACTCAATTCTTAGGTGATAAACTTGTTAGCTGGTCTTCCAAGAAGTAAAAGAGCACTGCGATCTCGAGTACATAGGCGGAATATATTGCCTTATCTGGGTGTTGTGCTCAAATCCTATGGATGCATTCACAGCTAACAGATTATGGTTTTCGATTCAATAAGATTCCTCTATACTGCGACAATAAAAGTGAGATTCCTCTATGCTGCAACAACGTTCAACATTCAAGAGCCAAGCACATTGATGTACGCTGCCATTTTATAAAGGAACAGGTAAAGAATGGAATAGTGGAACTTTACTTTGTTTGGACGGAATATCAACTAGCTGACTTCTTTACAAAACCCTTGCCAAGAGAAAGATTCAATTTCTTGATCGAGAAGCTAGTTATGAGAAGCATGTCTCCGGAAAAGCTAAAACGTCTGACAGAAGAAGAGGATGAGTAAAGGTGGTTAGTCGTGGTATATCCTGTATCATATGTACATAAGAAAACATAAAAACACAAAAATATTTTTCTTTTATATAAATTTTTCAAAAACAAAGTTAAAAAATTAAAAAATTAGAAAAATATGAAAATATGTATCTCTGGCATGTCTTATGAAAATCAATAACATTTACGGCCTTAGAAATGTCATTTAATAATTATACGAGGCTGTAAATGAAGTTTGAGCAAAAGTTCAAAAGCTTTTAGAACATGCCAAATATGGCTTGCTATTATTTCAGATAGCAACCCAGTCATCATCTTAAAGGTAAGTTTTTCAAAAAGAAAACTTGTCCTCATAACGGGAATTTATTTTGTCGAGAATGAATTACTTCATATTAATTCAAGGCTTGTGTTTACTTTGCAACATAACCCGTGCTTCCTTTATACAAATTAATGTACGTGTCAGTCCATTTCTTTGTTAAAATAAGAGAAATCTTATTTTTATGGTGTTGATTTTAAAAATAACATAATCATCTTTCAGTTTCATCTGAAAATCATTTTCTAAGACAATTTTGACCCATCAAAAAATGGCTATAACTCTTTCAATAGAAAACGGGTCATTATTTGAGGGGGAGAAAGTGTCAAATTATCTTCTTCATAATTAATCAATTGATAATCAGAAAAAGTTTTTTTAAACAATAACGGACCAATATTTAAAGGGGGGTTAATTAATTTTAACTCAATTGAGCTTTATTTGTTATGTGTTTAATCCTTTAGGGATGTTATGGCAAAATGTGAGACTTATTCTTGATAACTAAACCTTAGGGACTAGTGTTGCCAATTGGGAAACTATTTCAAGCCTTAGGATAAGTTTATTATGAAAATAGAAGTCTTATTAAACCTTAGGGGGCATTTATGCCAAAACCTAAAGGATTTTAAACATAAACACCCCCACCGGTTCTCTTCTTTCACACGATCAAACCAAAAACTCAAAACCTCCATTGTTGATTTTGAAACCTCCAAGAACTCATTCAACCCATTTTTAATCATTAAGTCATTCTTTTTTTATGTTTCTCATACCCATAGTACCTTTCAATCGACCTTAATCGTGTATTCATACTCGAAAAACCCTAATTATAGAATTAATTTTCTTCATATTGAAAAATGAATGAAACCATAAATTGATTGAGGGGTTTTGGTCCTATAGGGGTCCAGATGATGTACCTATAACAGTTTTAAATGCGGATAACGTATTCATACATTTTGGTTGATTCTTGTTTTCGAAATTGATGGGTTATGGTTAAGAACTTGTAAAAGTTCACAGGTTTGGGTTGAGGATTGCCACATTGATTGTTTATGTGTGTCTGAGTGTCATTAATCATCCTAGAATGTTAAATCTTGAAGAAATGGGGTTTTCATGCTCATATGAGTCGAACAAGTCAAATGTTAAGATTTTTGTGGTTAATTCATGAGTTAAATGTGTTAGACTATTTCGTAGATGCTAAACGAACATGTTTGTGTTGTTTTTAATGCTTGAAATCGTGAATAATTTGTTGGTAAAACTTTTCCTAGGCGAATAATACCTAGACAAACTATACGTACTCATAAGCCTAGGCGAACTATATGTTTTGCCTTAGGCGAACTATATGTTCTCCCTTAGGCGAATTATACGCTTTAAACTAGGCAAATTATACACCTTAAATAAGGCGAACTATACACCTTGAACATAGGCGAATAATACGCGTAAACTTAGGCAAATAATACGACTTCTATTAGGCGAATAATACACGATTATTAGGCAAATTATACACACTTGAATTAAGCGAATTATACAAGTTTACTTAGGCGAATTATACACATGTATTAGGCAAATTATACTTGGCTTTCACTAGGAGAACTAATCTCGTAATCTTGGTAATCTAATCCTATAATCTAATCTACGTATAAGTTATCCTTAAATGGTCACATAGTGATTAATTTAGGACTAGTTTTTACTTAGAAATCTTTTGTAATTGTCTCTCCTTCTATAGATTTCCTATAGTTAGGATGTTATAAGATTATAAGTGTCTCCTAGTTTCATGTTAATTGTCATGTGTGTCAATTCTTTGCCTAGTAGCTGTATGCCTAATCCCTAGTGAAAAGTAGTCTTGCATCTATAATCATTCTTCATGATCTTGATTTTCCTTCAGTGAAACATTTATTTGTTTATATATGAACTGTTTGTGACAAATCTTAGCAGAATCATATCTTCCATTACTTCTCAACAAGCCAAATTTGATCTTGAACTTGTACCCAAGGAGAAAAGGTTAGAGATTGGAAAATGCAACCGGAGACTCAATCCTGGAAAGACTCAGAGAGAACTCACATTTCAAGTTGTCCTGGATGCTCTTGCTCTCACTCTGTGCTACTCTTCCTTTCTCACTACTGCATATGTTCTAGAGGTTTACATGCACCAATTCTGGGATTCTATCCACAAGCATGACACTTCCTACAGGTTCAGAATGGATAAAAAGAAGAAATTCTACCTCAATTTAGAAACTTTTAAAGATATCTTTTAGATCTGCCCTAGAGTTCATGCTCAAGACTTTGATGAACTTCCCACTGATGAAGTTATTATGTCCTTCTTCAAAGAACTTGGTCATACTAGAGAAATCAAGTCAATCACCGATGTTGTTATTGATCAGATGCATCAACCTTGGAGAACTTTTGCTACTATCATCAACAAAAGTCTATCAGAAAAGAAATCCGGTCTTGACAAGCTTTGTCTTTCTAAAGCAAAAATCCTTTGGGGAATGTACTATAAGAAGAATGTGGACTATGTTGAACTACTTTGGGAAGATTTCACTTACCAGATTGATAACAAAGGTCACAAAAAGCAAGAGATGATGTACTACCCTTGATTCACCAAAGTTATCATTCACTACTTCTTTATGAAAGACAAGACAGTCTCCAGGAGAAACAAGATAGGCATGCATACTTCCAGGGATGACTATCTGATAAACACTTTAAGATTCATCTCCACAAATGAAGAATCTTAAATTTATGGAGCTCTACTTCCTGAATCTATGACAAGTCCTGAAATGAGGGGAACCAAAGCTTACAAGACTTACCTTGGATATGCTACAAGAGTTACACCTCCTAAAAAGGCAAGAAAGTTCAAGAAGCCTGCTACTCCTAAACTCATGACTATCCCAGCCTCACCTAAAGAACCCACAAAGAAGTAAAAAAGAGTTAATAGATCTGCCAAGAAGTCTACTAATGCGCCAACAGCAGGTGTTGTTATCAAAGATACTCCTGGTATGTCTATATCGAAGAAGAATGCACTTGCTAAGGTTGATAGAGGCAAAGGCATTGAGTTACTTTCGGATGCAGCACTACTTGAAGAAGCTCAGCTACTCTCAAGAAAAGAAAGCAAGAAACTCACAAGCTTCAAGAAAGTGGCTCAAGTAAGGGAGCTGATTTTGAATCAGAGGTTCCCGATGAGTTAAAAGCTAAATCTTCTAACACAAGTGAAGGAATTGGTGTGAAACCAGGGGTTCATGATGTGTCTAAAGTAGATTCTTTAGAGAGTGACAATGAATCATGGGAGATAGTAAAGATGAACATGAAAATGATAACAAAGATGATAAAGGCAGTGAAAATGATGATGATGATAGTAATGATGCACAAGATAGCGAAAGGACTGATTTAGATGAAGAGGAGAATCCTAATCGTAATCTGAATGTTGATAAAGAAGAAGAAACACAAGAAGAAGAGGAAGTACATACTCCTGAATATTTTGTACCTACTGATGAAGAAACAGATGATGAAAACAAGGAATTTGATAATGAAGAGTATGATGATTTGTACAAGGATGTGAACATGAGATCAAAGGTTGCAGAACGTAAAGAAGTAGGGAAAGGAGATGTAGAGATGACTGATGCTACTCGTGAAAGTGGTTCTCAAGGAAAGTCATATGAGCAAGTCATCAAAGATGCACACGTGACACTTACTACTTTACAGAAGACTGAAGGGTCAAAGCAAAGCTCTTCTGTATCATTAGACTTTGCAAGTAAATTTATTATCTTGGATAATGTTCCACCAGTCGTTGATGAAGTTGCTTCTATGATGAATGTTAACTTCTCTCAGTACCTGTAACAGCTATCCCAAAAACTTCTACTATTTGTGCAACAACCGTTCCTCTAACAATTCAACCATTTACTTTTATTCCACAATAGTCAACACCAACTCCCGAACTAACAATTGAAGCTTATACAACCTTAATTCCTGCTATCCCTAATTTCTTTTCCCTATTCGGATTCGACCATAGAGTTTCTACCTTAGAGAATGAGCTTTCTCAATTAAAACAAGTTGATCATTCTGCTCAGATCCTCACATCTATTAGATCACAAATTCCTGTAATGGTGGATGACCATCTTAGTACAAGAATTGGATTTTCTACTCAAACAGCTCTCCAGTCATACACGATAGAATTTGAGAAGAAAGCTCAAGAAGAGAAGGATAGATATATTGATCTCATTGAGAAATCTATTAAGGATATCATCAAAGATAAAGTTAAGAGTCAACTCCCTTAGATCCTACCTAAGGAAGTATCAAACTTTGCCACTCCTGTGATTTAAAGTGCCATTAATGAATCACTTGAGAACGTCATCTTAGCGAAATCTTCTTCTTAACCGAAATCAACATACGAGGTTGCAGCATCTCTCAATAAGTTTGAATTGAAGAAGATTCTCTTAGACAAGATACAGAAAAGTAAATCGTATCAAGCTGCTCCAGAACACAAAGAACTCTATGATGCTTTGGTCAAATCTTACAAGCTCGACAAGGACCTCTTTGAATCCTATGGTAACACATATTCTTTAAAGAGAGCTCATGACGACAAAGATAAAGATGAAGACCCTTTCGCTAGATCAGACCGAGGGTTGAAGAAAAGGAAGACAAGCAAAGATGTTGAACCAACAAAAGGTCTAAAAACTAAAGAATCAAAGTCTAGCTCATCTAAAGGCACCAAGTCTTAATCTAAATCTTTTAGAAAGTTTGTTCAAGTAGAGGAACCAGAGTTTGAGGTTACATATTCTGATATGCCATAGAATCAAGAAAGGAATCTGGGTAAAGATGATGAGGAACCCATGAAAGAGGTTACATCTAAACGTGACTGGTTTACCAAACCTAAACAACCTCAAGAACCCACTGATCCTGATTGGAATGTTGGCAAGACTCCTCAACAAGGACCAACTCAAAGCTAGTTAATGACCCTTGCAGCTACTACTGATAAACCTTCAAAAACCTTTGATGAATTGATAAGCACTCTTATTGACTTCTCTGCGTACATCATGAATGGCTTGAATATCACCAATCCGACTCAAGAAACCCTGTTAGGGCCAGTATTCAAACTTCTCAAAGGCACACGTATAAATTTTACTGAGTTGGAATACGACTTTAAAGAATGTTACAAAGCTTTATCGAAGAAACTTGATTGGGACAACCTATAAGGTGGTGATTATCCATTTGATCTTACCAAACCCCTCCCTTTAGTCATGAAAAGTACGCTGCACATTTTTGGATGTGCAGCGTACTTGGGGCAATTTCAGCACTTGGCCTTTTTCGTGGTTGTAGATAATTGAATTCTCTTCGCGTGGCCAGTTGAACCAACTAAAACGGAGTTCGTATGACCAAGCTATGACCAAAACAGTGAACATGTGTCGGGAGATCTTTATCTTCAGTTATTTCTTCGTTTAAGCTTCAAATCTTCGTGTATTCTTCTGTTTTCTTCCATGACACGTACCTAGAACATATAATAGAAAATATACTTGATTAAGTTCCAAAAGATCACAAGAAATGATCAAATATATATAAATAACGCCGCCGAAACATGTATAATTTAGGCGTTATCAAATCCCTCCACACTTAGCTATTGCTTGTACTTAAGCAATTAAAGCGAGAAAACAAGATCATTTATCGTGATGTGGAGAAAAAATCATTTTAGCATTAACAAGTGTTCACCAGTTTTATAAATTTTCAGGCATAGACATATAACAGATCTCCTCACATAGGGCAAGTGTTTGTTTTTGAATTCACACGAGTTACTCAGATAGGGTTTTATATTTATGAGGTCACTCAATTGCACAGACATAATCTAGGTCACTACCATATGCTTGTACTAGACACATAAACATGCCCGTTGCGGCGTGAGCACCTAGACAGAAATCTCAAAGAGGCAAAACGTGATAATGATGAGGGTGAATAGCAGATACTTGATTCCATGTGCCAGAACTTTTCCTTATACTTCGAACTTTATTATTTTTTTCTTTTCTCTTTTTTTTTCTTTTTTTTTCAAATACTGTGATAACTAAGGCTGGCACAAAACTTCTTGATGTAACATAGGAACTTCAACAGTTTTAGCACTAAAAGCGAGTGCTACAGGAACTTCTTGAGATTTATTTCACCTCTTATCATACGAATTTGTCTATAAATTAACCTCACTACAGACTAGTAAATGGTGATCAAGCACAAGTTCTGAAGCTACTAAATTACCGGCCCATTCATATAACTTTATACCAATACCAATGTTCTAGAAAAGGCGACAAAGACCATACGTACACATCCGTAACAATGAAATAGACACATATGACTGCATTCAACCCTAACTCGAACAAGCTAAAGGAAAAAATTATCTTAGGTATCAAAGGTAGATACCCGAATTCTTTAAGTTCTAAATCCGTACAATTTAAGTGGGTTGATTTTGTGCTAGTTAAAATGTCAATCCAGTTGTATTTTCCTTACTAAGCGTATGCATTTTTTAAGTTTTTTGGAAAGGCAATATATAAATTTTTAAATTTTTAAATTTTCCAAAAAATATCAGTTGAAAGTTTGAAAATTTATGCAGGGCAAACATAGAGGGACATGATTAATTGTTCCTATTTTCTACCCTCCATACTTAAGTTGAACATTTCCCTCAATGTGAGAACCGATAAATATAGAAAATAGGGAAAATTAAGGGAAAACGGTACTTCCTGAGGTTCTTAAGTTCTTGGTTGAATTATGATGGATATGGCGCGAAACGAAATGCCAAGCATGTGTATTCTACCACATGTAATATAATACTACAATTATATAAGTCTCCAAGTGTAAAATGCCAACCACCGATCCAAGCTCCGCCTATTTTATTTAATCTGCAAAATAAATAAAACTACAAGAAAACATTAAATACAAAAGCGCACTTTCGTAGGCACCACGATTGCATTTAGCACATGCAACAAGTCTTTAAACCCCTTAGTGTCCCAAGTGAACGAGTTATAGTCTCGTGAGGGTTTCCAGCGAACACACCCACTAAGTTCGTTATATTTCTTTTTGGATATAGAAATCAAGGTAAGAGACACACCGGCCGAATGCGTGACATACTTAAAAACTGCAAAGTTTTTATTTTTTATATATATTTTTTATAGGTTTATTATTATTATTTACTATTACTACTACTATTATTATTATTATTATTATACATAACTTGATTTAAGATTCCTTAATGATACGGTTCAAGTGGGAAGATCCACTCTTAAACATTTAGGGTATGGTATTTTTGGTATGTGCTCACAAAATGGATATTCTTTTGTTTTTACCACGTGATAGCCCTTTTCCGATGTCTTAATAGGTTTATCTTTTTCAGTTTTATTGTTAACGATGATAGGAGGAAGTGTTTGAATTTTCAAAGAATCATCAAACTTTCCCCTCTCGGTGAATACGGCATTCACTTGCTCGGTGTGTGCCTGAGGAGGAGGTGGGTCAGTCCTATCGGTTTGTTCTAAAGATACGTTTTGAAATTTCAACCATTCATCTATTTTTCTTTCCATGTTTTTAATTTTAGTTTGGAAATTATTTTCGTTTTTCTTTATCTTTAAAATCATATCGTTAATATTGTTCTTGACAAACATACTTATAACTCTTTGATCATCCAAGAACTTAGTGATTGATTTTTCGAGATCTGTTTTAGATTGATCGTCTCTGTCAAAAAGTTTATCATGAACAGTTCTCATGCTATGGATACGTCTTTTGAAATCTTCGAGATCATTTTTTACATCATTGTTTAATTCTGTGAGCAATTTTTTGGAATCATTATTTGATTGAGTTTGTTCAGAATGGGATTGGAGAGAATACAAGTCATTAGAATTTTGGTTTTGAGAACCTCTAGATTGGATGTATTTTGCTACATGACGTTCACACATCAACGTGTCATCGTTCATGCGGGTTTTAGAAGCGTGGTGATCTTCAAGATTATTATATTTGTTACGCATATCTTGTAATTCTTCTTTTAAGTTTGAAAATTGAGAATCAATTTTTATAGTTAGAGCTTCTAATTTTTCCATTAATCGAGAATTATCATTATTACTTCCATCGGCAAAAGCAATAGATTTTTGATGATGTTCATTTTCTGATTTAGTGGACGAATCAAGTTTGAAAAGGACTTTGTCATCAAGAAATTGAAAAGCTTGATTCAGACTTTTGTAGAGGAAGATTCCTTTAGCAGTTACGTCCAGGATTTCTTGAGTGGGTTCGTCTAGACCGTGATAGAATATTTGAATAATAGGTCCCTTGTCCCCACGATGTTATAAAAGCTTTTCTCTTTTGTCCCCACGATGTTATAGACTCTTCATTAAGTTCGTTAAACCATATTTTAGCTTTATCGGATAGGGAATAAGGAAAGATCATAAGCTTGACAGCTTCACTCTGCGTTTTACCATATCTGAACATGTTGCAGATTGCAAGGAATTCACAGATGTGGTCATGCGGATTGGCCCGCAGATAACCATCGAATTTATTTTCTCGAATCATATTTAAGTGAGTACTATTGATAACAAAGTTGTCATCAACATCGAGTTGAATAATGGCAGAATTAGGAGTCGGTGCTACAATCTTAGCACTTTCCCACATAGGCTGATCATTAGGATCGAGAATTATTATTTCTTGGAGTGGTAAATTTGGTTCTGGTTCGACATCCTCTTCAGGTATATTTATGATAATAAATTCATTAACGATAGGATGTTCGGTGGAAGTTTGTGTGATTCGATCTCAATGGATTATTTTTGGATAATTATAAATTTACAAGACCTTTTTATTAAATTTTTATTTAATTTATATATTAAACTTACTAGTTGTTTTCCGAAAGATAGGGGATTTATACATACGTTAAGCATTTTGCAAAAAAACATTTTTATATATTTAGTTAAGGCTAATAGGATAATATTCAAAATAAAATAAATTATTTTCATATATTTTTTTTATTTTTATAGATTTTTATATATATTAGATATATTTTAGTTTAATTATATATAGGAAATAAGGATAAATAAAAGTTTTTTTTGATAGGTACAACGTACTTTAGGAAAAGTGCGCCGGATTTTCTGGAATTGTTTTTCCGAATATTATGATAAACTAGATAATCAAAAATACACAAGGCATATAATCAGATAAAATACAATTCCAAATGATTATAGAACCTAAGACTAACAGATTGGGGGTTTTGGTTTTGGTTTTTGAAATAAGATTCGGTTTGTGAAAATTCACAGAAAGTGGGTTTTCATGAAAACCGGCGTACTTTCTGGGTTTTTAGGAAAACCGTCGCACAAACAGGATGTGCGGCGTACTTCCTGGGAAAAAAAAGATTTTTGGTTTCTTTTTGCCAGAAAACGGTACGGCGATTTTGAAAATTTTGATTTGCAAAACAGTAGACAACTTAACAAGAAACAATTTAGCACTAAAAACAAGCAACAAACTATAATAACTTAAACAAATCCTTGGCAGCGACACCAAAAACTTGATGTGTGTTTTGCAAGTTTTAAATTTATAATACTAAATGTTAGTGCAAATATTACGATATTAATCTATACGATCTTCTTATGTTTTGGTGATGACAAACATGTAACTTGTAATACGTAATGTAAAGTGTGCAAGTTACTCGTAATCAAAAATTATCAATGCATACTTGCATCTATATCTCTCGACGTCTCAAGTCTACATCAAAACAGATATTTGTTTGCACCCGACGTAAATCACATAAGGTATGTACAAACAATATTAAACTTGTAGGATGATCAAAGAAATAAGTTTTTTT
This sequence comes from Tanacetum coccineum, assembly GCA_026074375.1. NCBI lineage: Eukaryota > Viridiplantae > Streptophyta > Magnoliopsida > Asterales > Asteraceae > Tanacetum > Tanacetum coccineum. The sequence continues at coordinate 45,741 of BQNB010009874.1, forward strand.
CTTAACCATTACATTTCTACAAAAGTATTTTTCACAAAAATAAATAAACACAAAATACTTTTTAATAAAAGAAATGTTTTATTTAAATATAAAATTTGAAATCTGGTTTTCCCCCCAAAATAGAAGCTTCTATACCAGATACAACCTTCCTCACAAAAAGACAAAAAAGGGAGCGGAGTCTAGGCGGCGGCCCCCTTATAGGCCTGGGCCCCCTTAATACAATGGACCCGCCGTTTCCAGACAGTTAGCTTTCAGCTCCCTAGTAAATAGTGGGCCATCTCCAACTGATTTTACAACTCTTTAGGCACGAATATCTCTCAGTTCTTTCTCTCTCCTAGATCGCTCACTAAATGTCTATAAATCCTTTGATTATATATCTTGTTTAATCTTGTTTAAAATGTGATCCAAACTTTATTAACCCCTCTTTCCTTTATCCGGCGGCCCCCTAATATATCTGGGACCGCCATTTCCTGACAGGCTGTTTTTCAGCTCCTATAAATAGTGGGTCACCTCCAACTATTTTCACAACCCTTTTGCACGATTTTCTTTCAGTTCTTTCTCTCTCTAGATCTCACTAAATCTCTCTAAATCTTTGATCATTTAACTTGTTTAATCTTGTTTAAATGTGATCCAATCTTCTACTCTTTCCTTCTTCCCTCAAGTGCAAGAGAAGAACTTCGGTCATCTTCAAGATCCGAAGTTATGTAGTCTAGTTAGTCCATTTGTAACATTTGTTACATATAGATCGAGTCCATGTCTTTTAATCTTTAGTAGTGTGTAGATCCAAATGATGTATATATTTGGATGGGTTGATTGTGGGTTGGTTAGTATTTTAGGCCTTAAAATACTTTGGTGAAGTGGTAGATTGGTTCTAGCTAAGATTAGGACTCGACATCTAGCTTAGTGTCGGAAAATAATGTAAGCGATACGGTTTATGTGTTTAGGCCATAAAACACAAGGTTTATTATGTTGGGCCACAAAACATAACGGGTTTGGTTGTACTCGAAGAAGGACTCGACATCTAGCTTAATGTCAAAAAATAATGTAAGCTTTGGTATAAGGTTTTCTCCGCCGAAAGGGAGCTTGTTGATTAGTGAAGTAACTCTTGAGTTGGATACTCGAGGAGTGGAGTAGGGCGAAGAGGAGCTTCGTGACCGAACCACTATAAATCACCGTGTCGGTTTGCATTTTGTTTTACCTTTCGCTTTACTTATTTCTTTATTTACCGCTTTACTTTTATACTTGCATTGTGCTCATGATTGTGTGAATGGTTGTGTATATCTTGTTAGTTAAGGTTGTGTAGATCTTTGTGTTAAATATTGTGAGTACGGTTATATTGTTAGAATATGCGTTGGCTAATGTAAACATGTTGTCGACTCTTCTTATATTAAGTCAAACTTTATCGGGTAATTGATACAAGAGATTTAAAGTTTTTTAAGGAAAACGTATTCACCCTCCCCCCCTTTACGGTTTCCACAATTGGTATCAGAGCCACGTCGCTCTAGTTTTCAAAACAAATGGTTTTTTAAATAGAGTACGATCCATGTATCAAATTACCCATGAAGGGGTATTAAATATGAAAAGTGTTTTGTTGCTTGATTCGTATTAGTTTTGTTGCTATATATACCTCGTATACTAGCTTGACTGAAAATATTCTCAAAAAGCTTGGAAGTATAAAATACGTCTTTGTAAGTTATAGGAGTAAAAATGATGTCTAAAACACGTGTTTTATGTGCTGGAACAACTCCCTGAAGTCCTACGTCCCTACATTAAGTTACCAAATGATTTTATACGAAAAATGTATTTTTGGATCACTGGTGGCGGTCCCATAAATGTTCGGGCGGCCCCCTAATATATCTGGGGGCCGTCACCTTTATGGGGGCCGCCTGTCTGTTTTGTCAGTTTTTGGCAAACTTTGAAAAATCATATAAAATCAACCGTAAGTTCGTAGAAGTCGTGCCACCCGCCATTTCAAAGATAATTGACTCTATTTTCATTTAAAAATACTTCAAAGTCTTTATTCTAAACTTAAATATGTCAGAAATTCAAAATACTACATAGTGGTCAAAACTTTGACTTTCGTTATGACGTAAAACTTGTATTTTATATTTTCCTTTGAGTCGGACATTTCTAATTGATATATCTTTAAAAAAATAGTGTATTTGTCTTTTCAAAATATTGATCTTAATTAATTTTTGAAATGGGAGGAACTATTTTATTCTCAAATCAAATCAATCATAAAAGACATGCAAAGGTGCATTCTTTGAACACCCTTAATATAGAGCATTACACATTGTCACTTTTAAGCATACTCCTAGGTCCTAGATGACTCATTCTCTCTTATACCTACAACAATTTGCTTTCTCTCTCATTCAAATATGTCTAATGATAGCCTAAAAAATTTTGGGGGGAAAGGGGCAACCACAAAAAAAAATGTGATTTAGTCTTATATTCATTCCTTAATTTGACTAAATGACTCCTCCTAAATATGTCTAATGATTGTCTACATCGATAAACTTTGTATCTCATTAGGAGTGCACACTAAGCAAGTAGATATTAGGTTTTTTCTTAGTCAATCTAGACTACTTGCATCTTACATATGTGCTTTGAAGTTTCACGATGATAACGTGCTCTCATGTAATGAAATTATATGCTTTCATGCTTATCTTAATGCTCAATGTTTATTTGCTTAACTATTAAATACATGTCTATTGTAAAAGCGTTTAACTTTTTCTAGCAATTTAGATAAAATATTCCTTAGTTTATCTAATTAACACATGCTCCTAAGTGCTAAATGCTAACATGTTTTACATGATGATTGCACTTAAAATTATCACATTCTGTATGCGTCACTTTACATAACTTACGTGTTAATTGTGCACCTACACTATGTTTGTTTAATGTATGACAATTAATATTTAAATGTCATATAGTCTTACACATTAATCTTGTTGATTATTGTGTTGATGCATGCTTAGATAAACTTGCTATGATTATATTTTATATCTTATGCTTCTATGTGAATATTATATATATATATTTATATATATATTTATATATTATTTATAATATATATTATTATATATATATAATATATAAATATATATATTCTACACTTATAATTTTTTCCTAGCGTCGGGGCATCACAAATCTAAAAGTCAAAAAGTGTCGTCAGAAATGGTCTTAATTTCCTTGAGGTCTTCATTACACCTTCCTTTATCATCATTCCCATTTTTCAATTCATCCACTCTTTCATCTAGAAAAGGTTAGTACTATCTAACGCTCATCAAGTAGTTTTGACAACTTGAATATTGCATCTAAAATATTCAAGTATCTTTAACTTGCAATCGCAAATGTTAAAGGTCATATCTGAAAATTCATATTCAAGCCGTTTAACAACATAAGTTAAAATGCTCTTCTTAATATTCGACAAAAACATTATTTCACTTCGATGAAATCATTCTTTCTCTTCGACGAAATATTCTTTCTCTTCGACGAAAACACTCTATCTCTTCGACGAAACATTCTTTCTCTTTGACGAAAACATTCTTTCTTTTTGACGAAAACATTCTTTCTCTTCTATGAAACATTCTTTCTCTTCGACGAAAACATTATTTCTCTTCGAAGAAAACATTCTTTCTCTTTGATGAAAATACTATTTATCTTTCGATCACACCTTTTCCTTCTCACTTAACCACGCCTCTACAACCATAGAGATGGCTAATCTCTTTCTTATACTATTTCCGCTACCACCTTTAAGATAACCTTATACGCTGTATATGATTGTTTTCTATGAACATTCACAAATACCTCGAGAAGACCACCATCTATCTTGACATTGTTCAAGCTCGTCGTCTCTATCTTCATATTGTTTTTCTTTATTTAGTATTATTATTATTTTATTATTATTATGATTATTATTATTATTATTATTATTGCGTACGAAACACACCGAAGATACGTCATCATTTCCTTCGTGACAATGTCCAAAAGGAAACATCTCCATCGAAAAGGTTGTGTCTGAAGATAACATCGCCGATAATCTTTCTTTACCCCTCAAGCGTGAGTTGTTAAATTATCTTCGTCAAGGTTTAGGAATGATGGAAACTCAATTTCTTAATTTTTTTTATCGTTCTCTTCTTTTCTTTCTAGTTTCGATCTAGTCTGTGTTCCATTCTATGTTGTGACAACTTAACTACTTCATCTGAAGTGCTTTAAGTATTTCTAATTAGTGAAATGCAAATTAAAATGTTACTCTTTTCAAAAAAAATCATCAATTTCTCCAAACATCCCTCCTGTTGGCGGTCCAGCGGCCCTTAGATCTATTTTGGCGGCCCCCGAATATATTTGGCGGCCCCGAATATATCTGGGACTGCCGGCAGCAAGCTTGTAATACCGCTCATTCTTTTATTAATCCATTACCAAAACATTTCCTATATTCTACTATGAGCTGACATCTACTCTACACCCAAACCTATACCCAATATCTCTCTATAGATCAATGGGTCATCCTTATATCCTAACACTCATAAGCATCGTTGTTTATGCTTTCAAGAGTCAAGTGAATTTCATAATGAAATGCGTCTCATTATCAAACACATTTCTTACATTTGATAGACTTACAATCCATCACTTCATAATAAATTCCCTCACATACAAACCTTGGTCCTCACATCTCGCATATGTCTTGTCTTCAATTCATAGACGATTCTTCTCACTCCTAAATGTTTCTTCTCTCTTCTAGTAGTCATTTCACTTTTAATTAGTCTCCTCATCTCTAACGTTTCTTCTCACTTCTAAACGTTTCTTCTCTCTTCAATAGTTTGGTTTATCTATTAGAATTCCTCTCTATATCCTTGACAACTCTATTATTTACATCCAAAATATTTAAGTAATTTGCGTAATGCAAATGTCACTCCTTCGTTAAACTTTCCATTTCCTGAAAAGTGAAGAACATAAAGAAGATATTCAATCTTTAAGTGTTATTGATTCACCACATTGTTGAGTCTCTCATTATTATTCCACCATGAAAGAATCCAACCTCATCCCCGCATCCCACTTTGTTACCTCAACATTGTCAACCTACAAAACACCAAAAAACTTTAAATTTCCCAATCATCCACCTTTGTCTCGATAGTGATCATATGCACATCAATTGTTAGTGCAAATGATATATCAATCTTTTCTATCAACCTCTCGTCAACACGTTCCTTCTTTAGTATCGCTCATCCTTTCCTACTTTTCGGCTCTATGGAATCATTTTCATTCACATCCAAAAGCACATCGTCTCCATCCTCGTCTTATTTTTCTTTTTATTCTTTTAAAGTATATATATATATATATATATATATATATATATATATATATATATATATATATTGACATATTTTGCCATGATATTAAGTGTCATTCGTCTATTTTTAAAAAGGTCTTTTCTATATATTTTTAATGTCAAATCAATAAACAAATCCCTTCTAGATTCTTTTTATTTCATCATTTAGGTTGTTTTTAAAATAATGACTACTTGTGTCTAGTTTCTACTTCTCTTTCAAAGTGTCATACTTTAGAATAATAAAACCTAGAAGTGCATGTCTAGTTCCCCGCTAATGTTTTGCTATATGTATATGTGCACTTGTCTACTAACTTTGTTTTGTAGCACAACAATATCTTGATTCCTTGGTTCCCTAAACAAGGAGGAGCATACACCGAGGCGGAGCACTTGCAAGCGCTCTACTCATTTAAATTGCATCGAACTTCTTGAGTATCGATGGTAATTTATTTGATCCATGGATCCATTAGAGTCAATATACAAGGAATGATATTATAATGGAGACGCGATGAGCAAGGGGGAGATAGGAGATATGTGGTTAAATAGCATAGATTTGGTTAAACTGTGATGGTAGAAGACTTCACTGGGATGATGCAAGCTCGCCTTTATAGGTAAGATAGATCGGGGTTTGTCAATACAAATGAAGGGCTCATTCGTACTCCAAAAAACTCATCTTTCCACTTTAAAAAAATTCACCCTCTACATTAAGGTCTTTCTCATTCCTTCACCTATATATATTTGAAGTACCTACCTTCTTTTCAAGTCTTCTTCTCATTTCTCATAACCTCATCAAAACTATCCAAGGAACACACAATCACCTTCACCTTTATTTCTCACATCTTCTCCTCAAACCTTAAACCTGTATACTCGGAGCACCTATCCTCTTCTCATTCCTCCAACATATTTACACGGGAGCACGTACCCTCTATATGTATTTTTTAAACCTTTAACTATATTGCTCCAACCATAATCCAAACTTTACCTTTTTGCATCGACAAAAGGGGGAGAAGGAGTTAAAAGAGTAAACCTTTAAACTTTAACTATGTGATATAGTTTAATATTTGTCATCATCAAAAATGGGGAGAATTTGGGTTAGTGCAAATATACGATATTTAATCTCCCCCCCCCCCATCGATTCTTTATGTTTTGGTGATGACAAGCATGTAACTTGTAATACATAACGTAAAGTGCGCAAGTTACTCGTAATCACAAATCATCAATGCATATAAATGCATACAACAACACTAGATGTTCAAGTCTGAATCAACACTGACATTTGTTTGCACAAGACGTAAATCCATTAAGGTATGTCAAACAAATTAAATTGTAGGCATAATCAAAGAAAAAAAAATTCTTAACCATTACATTTTAAATGTAATTTTTCACAAAAAATAAATAAAACACAAAATACTTTTTAATAAAAGAAATGTTTTATTTAAATATAAAATTTGAAATCTGATTTTCTCCCTAAAATAGAAGCTTCTATACCAGATACAACATTCCCCACAAAAAGACAAAAAGTGGAGCGTAGTCTAGTGGCGGCCCCCTTATAGGGTCGACGGCCCCCCTATATATCTGAGGCCGTCTGGACTGCCTTTGCCAGACTGTCAGCTTTCAGCCCCTATAAATAGTGGGTCACCTCCGACTATTTTCACAACCCTTTTGCATGATTTTCTTTCTGTTCTTTCTCTCTTTAGATCTCACTAAATCTCTCTAAATCTTTGATCATTTAACTTGTTTCATCTTGTTTAAATATGATCCAATCTTCTACTCTTTCCTTCTTCCCTCAAGTGCAAGAGAAGAACTTCGGTCATCTTCAAGATCCGAAGTTATGTAGTCTAGTTAGTCCATTTGTTACATATAGATCGAGTCCATGTCTTCCAATCTTTAGTAGTGTGTAGATCCAAATGATGTATATATTTGGATGGGTTAATTGTGGGTTGGTTAGTATTTTAGGCCTTAAAATACATTGGTGAAGTGGTAGATTAGTTTTTAGCTAAGATTAGAACTCGACATCTAGCTTAGTGTCGGAAAATTAAAATGAAAATAATTAAAGTTGGTAAGCGACGCTGAGTTATGTGTTTAGGCCTGCAAACATTAATGGTTTGTTATGTTGGGCCATAAAACATAACGGGTTTGGTTGTACCCGAAGAAGAACTCGACATCTAGCTTAGTGTCGGAAAATAATGTAACTTTGGTATAAGGTTTTCTCGCTGAAAGGGTGTCTTGTTGAATAGTGAAAGTAACTCTGGTGTTGGATACTCTGAGGAGGTGGGTGGGAGAAGACAAGTTCGTTGACCGAACCACTATAAATCATCGTGTCGGTTTGCATTTTCTTTTACCCTTCGCTTTACTTATTTATTTACATTTATCGCTTTACTTTTATACTTGCATTGTACTCATGATTGTGTGAATGGTTGTGTATATCCTGTTAGTTAAAGTTGTGTAGCTCTTTGTGCTAAATATTGTGAGTGTGGTTATATTGTTAGAATATGCTTTAGCTATTGTAAACCTATGATCGACACTTCTCATATTGCGTCAAACTTGATTGGTGATTTGATACAAAAGATCTAGTCCAAAAACCTCTTCTGGAGGCGGTCCCATAAATCAGGCGGCCCCCTGATATACTTGGCGGCCCCCATATATATATGGGACCGCCGGTAGAAGAGTGATGTAATTCTTGATCTTAAAGTTTTTAATGGAAACGTATTCACCCCCCTCCCCCTCTACGGTTTCCACAGACTGTTTCATTAAAAACCTTAGCAAGGAAAACCCAATGGGACAAAAACTTATTGAAGGAAAAGAGTGCAGTGTGCATAATGCTCCTCCTCAATTTAATGTATACATTTCAAGCATCACATGCCAATCTTCTAAACGAGTTTCTTGAATACTTTTGTTGGCAATAACTTTGTAATGAAGTTCACCAAATTTTTGATGTTAAGAATAAGTCCTGCAAAAATGACAATATATGTGTAGCTTCCAATCCAATATCAAATGCATTGGTTGAAAAATATACAATACATGTACAAATATTAACAGAGAAAAATATACTCTCATGACGCATATTAATTGCAAATTAACATCAAAACCTTAATTGCACTTATGTATGGTACTTGGGGACCAATCATTCCTTATAGACATGTGCAAAAGCAATTTATCTAATATGCGTCCAAAATGATTTTGATCCACATAAGAGATTCATTCAATTTGATCAAATAAAGTTATTGAGAACTTTATTAATTGTTTCTAGAAGTTGAAGTTGTGAGCCATGCTTGAGGCATTACATATCCTTCATAGAATATGAGACCTCTAATAAACCTTATTTTAGGGAAAAATAAATACTTATCTCATAAAATATCAATATGATATTTACATCCACCTTGAGATAATATGTCTCTTAATAATCAACTTATTGTTTTGTGAATTTATTTATTTCACAATTCAAGTATTAAAGCACATAACTTTAGAGCTCTTATTTCGGTTTCGCACAAAAATTGATGTATATCCAATAGATTTTACACATTAACGTGTATGAACTTCATGTTCCAACACTTTTAGTATTTGCAAGATACTTTGTCTTTTTATGTTGGTCAATCATTTCGTTGAGCGCACATTTGGATATTAATAGATCTATGATCCTCATCATGCATAAAGCATGGTAGACAAATCAATTTCAAATAAAATCCTCAATGAAAAATATGAAGCATGAAAACAAGATGGTTGTTCGAGGTATAAAAGACCCCATGATAGTCTCATAAAGAGACACTAGACATTAAGGTTCCAAAGAACCTCATATAGCTAATGACATCTCAATAAATTCTATCTTGTCTTGAATTATATGGAATCAGAAACAAAACGACGTTGATAAATTTGTCTACATATAATATATCGCATGCTATCTTAAAGTAAAGTAGAAGCTGCATTAATTTTTAAATTGGGCTAAGTAATGGTAAACATTTATAAGGCCCAAATATTACATAAGACATTAGCCTGTTGGGTTGATCATCTTGGCCTTAATTGCTTAACATATGTTGTGTCTATAACTCTATATGCTATTTTCTTGCTCACTGCGAGTCTCAATTAACATCGAAAAAAATAGATGTTCTTTTAATTGCTTATTAGAACCTTTTAAGTGCTTATCGTCCATTAATTGTTATGCATTGAAAACATGGCCATTATAGTATCTACGCAAATACGAAAAAAAAGGAATATAAATATTATGTTTGCTAAGTTTTTTTTTGTTATATTGTATGTAATTTTTTTTATATATACATGCAATCTTTAATAAATGATACATTTGCCATATTTATGTAGTTAAAATGTCAAATTCAAAGCTTTCAAGTATCGATTTTACTGTTCTTGACACTTCTGGAAAAGACCATCTCCCTTGGACTCTTGATGCTGAGTTCCATCTAACTTTTAGGATAATCAATCAAAGCTGAAAATAAGGCCTCTTTACAAGAGTGTGCCACAATAGTGGTATTCCCCCATCTTCTATTTCATGATGACCTCAAAAGGGAAAACTTAACGATGAAAAATTCGTTAAATCATGGTAAGATCTAAAGGGTAGATTATCACACAAAAGCAAGTAATTATCCCAAAAGCTCACTATGATTGAATGCATCTCAAGTTGTATGAAAAAAGCATAATTGAATGCACCTCAAGTTGCATGAAAAAAAAGCATAAGCGAGTTCGGTCTCATAGTTTTTGTGTTAGATATGAATATCTAACGGTGAAAGATCCGCTAAATGTATATCAAAATCTAAAAGAAAGATTTGACCATCAAAAGCAAGAAATTCTTGTAAATGCGAGCACATTTTCGCAATTTTGAGTGTTACATCTAAATGATAAAAACAAAATATGCGAGGAGATGGTTAATGCCTCGAATATACTCATATATCAAGAACGATGCTTTGATATAAGTTTTTTTTAACAAAGCAATAGGTATGTTTGAACAAACACGATAAACCCGTTTACTAGATTTGCTCCATTCACTCAACTGAATGTGACTCAATAACGATGATCATGTAGATATCGTGATTATGAACGTGGTGAATTTAATTAATGTCGTGTTAATTCAAAGAAACTGGTTGGCAACCTCAAGTTGCAAGATTAAAGATGAGTAGATCTCCATTCCCTCAAGCGAATATGATTAAATGATCAACATAAGATGTTCATTCCCTCAAGTGAATGAGATAAAATGATCAATATGAAATCCTCATTCCCTCATGTGAATGTGATAATGTTAAATGTTTAAATATCATTTATCATGGTAAAGGATATGGTCGAGGTAGTATAACAATGACAAACCACTAGTAGTGGCAAAACAAAATAAGAAATGAGCAAACAAATATGTGATTTATGCAAAAACGCAATGTGTTGTATGTAAAATACAAGTGTGTCAAAGACATTACACAATATATTCATAGATGTAAGAATCTCCGTAAAAGAAATATAAAATTGTCATGAGGAACGAAGTTAAATATTAAGGATGCATTGTATTCTTTTGTATCTTCCTCGACATGCATTATATAAAGATTAGTAAAAGCTAAATCATAAGCCATAACATAATTTTCGTGAGCACATCATTATATATATTTTTGGCATGACCAGTTACACCATCCTGAGTCATTAATGATGCGAAAACTATAGAAGAATAAGATTCTTCAATCTAATGTTGTTATCTCTCAAAAGAAGTTGATTATTAATCTATCAACTAGAATGGGGACTCAATTCCTTAATTTTCTAGAAAGAAAATAAGTGGATATATGTAGGCATACAAATCCACTATATCAACCATTTAGAGTTTAAAAATCGATGGCACTCGTCTCCTTAATTGGTCATCAAATCGCCTACCTCAAAGTTTGCAATGATTTATAGCTCAAAACGTGAGCCTAACATTACAGAGTAAGTATTTCATCATGTATATCCGATGATTAACTTCTAAATTTTATATGTTTATTGAGAGAAAAAAAACTGGTTGTAGTTGTTTGGGGCCTATTATAATATACTCAACAACAAGTTTGCTCATGCATTTATGTTATTTAAATCCTTCTTCTTTTTATATATGGGTCTTGGTTATAAAACAAAACATATCCCCTTTTTAGTTTTTTTATGCGGTTATAACATTAAATTACTCCACCTTAAAATGCACATATAGGGTATTAAAGATGGTATAATCTCTTTTAGGATGGAGTGACATACCTGCCAAATTCAGAATGATATTATCTTATTCTATTGATCCTCGAAAGAAATTTATGAATTTTTTATTCAACTGGATATCTGTAATAGACCATACATAAACATTGGCCAAAAACAAAATTTCAGCTACTCATGCTCCAATTATATGTTGTCCCTCAAGGACTCTATTTAGTTATGCCATGCCTCAAGCATGGTAGACTAATCGATTCTAAATAAAATCATCGATAAAAAATATAGAGCATGAAAACAAGATGGTTGTTCAGGTATAAATGACCCCATGTTAGTTCGTAAAGAGACATAGACATGAGGTCAAAGAACCTCAGATAGCTAATGAGATCTCAATAAATTCTATCATGTCTAAAATATTATGGAATCAAAACAAAACGATGTCGATAAATTTGTCTACATATAATATATTTTCATTGCTATTATGCATGATGAGGAATCATAATATCTATTAAGGTGGCGCTCAACGAAATGATGGCAAACATTAACAGTCGTAGTATTTGCGAATACTAAATAGTATTGAAAAGTAATGTTCATTACACTGTCAATGTGTAAAATTATTATATATACATCGGTTTTTTGACGGAACCAAAATAAGAGCTCTAAAGTAATAGTGTTTTAATATTGAATTGTGTAATAAATATATTCACAAAGAATAAGTTGATTTTTAAGTGATGTAAGATTATATATCTCAAAGGTGGATGTAAATATCCTATTGATATTTTATGATATAAGTATTTTTTTTTTCTTAAAATGAGGTTTATTAGAGCTCTCATATTCTATGAAGCATATGTAATGCCTCAAACATTGCTCACAACTTCAACTTCTTGAAACAAGTAATAAGATCTTTCAAAATTAACTTTATTTGTCAAATGAATAATATAAAAAAAATATTTTTCTTTACATGGATCAAAATCATTTTGGATGCATATATTGCTTTTGCACATGTCTCTAAGAAATGAGTGGTCCTCAAGACCATAAATAAGTGTAATTGAGCTTTTGTTGTCAATTTTGCAATTAAGATATGTCATTGGGAGTTTATTTTTCTCTTTTAATATTTGTACATGTATTGTATACTTTCCAACCAATTTATTTGATATTGAGTTGAAAGCTACACATATATTTTGTCATTTTTGCAGGACTTATTCTTAACATCAACAAATTGGTGGACTTCATTACAAAGTTGTTTCAACAAAGTATTTGAGCAACTCATTTAGAAGATTAGAATTTGATGCTTGAAATATATACATTAAATTAAGGAGGAGCATTATACGCAGTGCACTCTTTTTCTTCATCAAGTTTTTATCCCATTAGGTTTTTCTTGATAAGGCAGCCTATAGCGTATAATAAATGATGAATATCCAAGGAGGAGTATTGTAAATAATGTTAATGGGCTTTTATCTATTCATCTTTATTAACTTGCTAGGGTTTGTACCTTATAAATAGTCTCTTATTGTAACCTCCTGTGAAAGTAATGAACAAGGATAAAGAGAATTAAGGAGAAGAGAAGAATTACTATTAATTGATGATTACATGAGGTTACAAGTGGATGTATTTAAAAGGGTAATAGGCTAACCCTAGCTTGTACCTAAAAATATAGGATGAATAGACATATCCTATAAGCCCATACATAGCCCATAATATTTTACAACACTCCTCCTTGGATTATACGATATAGGCTGCCTCATTAAAAACCTTATAAATACTCTCTTATTCTAACCTATTGGTATTCATGACTCAACAATAATTCTCTTTTCCTTTCATAATTCTCATCATCTTTTACTCTTATTCTTCATATTCAGAACACATTTATCAGCACGAGATTATTTTATTGATTCTACTAATTGAATCATGTTAGAACTTGATGTTCTAACTATTTTTTTCTTTCTTTAACATAATATGAGATTATGTTGTTTGATTCTCTTAAGGGAATAATCATAGAACATTATAATTATAACTTGAGGTTATGATATTTTACTTATTTTGAGAGAATCATGATAGAACTTGAGGTTATTTAGTCATTAAGTTTATGTCTAAAACAAAAATTTAATAACAATAACTTTGAGGTTATGTTATATTTGATTCTTTTGTGAGAATCACGATTGAACATTTAAAAAATAACTTGAGGTTATTGTATTTTGACTATGTTCATCATAGTAAACCTTGAGGTTTTATTATGAATCATAACATGAGGTTATGATATCTTTTAATTCTTATAGATCTTGAGGATCTTATATAAAAGAATAAGATAATGTTGTATTATTTGATTTTTTATGTAATCACAATAGAATATTTTTGTGCTCTTATAAATTACAAAAGAAACTTTAATTTTAAAGAAGGAAGTTGAAGAAAAAAACTCTAAGAATCATAATTTATAAAATCAAATCCGAAAATAGCATCGTAATAATCACAAAACACAATGAATCAATTAAAAAGTCATCATCTCTTGGTTAATAAAGTCATATCATACGTATAACAAAACACACATAACCATTGATGATAACATAAACCAACAGAAATGTTAATACGTATTTAACAATTGTAACCATATAGTTCGCAGGACTTTCAATGAATGATTACATACATACTATCTTACTACACCGTTGCAATATATAATATAAATCTTTGTTTATTAGTGGGTATAAAATAAATAAAAATATCTCATTTTTAAATACTATCCCAATAACAAATTAGTTCATTGGAACAAAATGATACTAACAAAAAACAAAGCAATCATGATATTTATAGGAAACAGAAAAAGATTTACATGATGAGTCGGTACATCACAACCATACATATGTTTTGTTGTATATTTCTTGAAGATCTTGAGAAATATAATAACTTGATGCAAGTAATCAATATTATAAAAAGATCATGCATGTAATAAACAAGTTTGTTTGCCCGCGCTCCGCCGCGGAACGCTTGGCGGGCGGCGGTCGAGGTGGACGTCGTTGTTGATGATGTCAAAATAGGTTGGCTGAGATTAATATATATAATCATACACAATGTTTATCTTAGCCGGTTTGTATCTATTTGTTGCCTAAAAGTGGATTAGTTACGAACATATTTAACGTTAACAGTACAAAACATACAATATAAATCTAAAATCTGGGATGTTAGCATCTTGGTTTACAGATACATCTAATACTTGCTAATAATGTTATACGAACAACCTTTTTGGACGCCCAACACGATAAAGCATACTCGGGTGCCACGTAACCATTTCGACATTATCTCGTTCTTTGAGAACTCAAATAAGTACAGGAAATCATTGTTACTCAAAAATGAGTACAATAAGTCGTGCAAAAGGAAAAAGCAACTATTATGTTCAGTCAACCGGGGGTAAGAGAAGGGCGAGACAATCTTTGTACCTTTCGATTCTTTATAGCCTGTGATTTCTTACTCTGCAAAAAAAACAATAGCAAAATTCACCATTGTCGTCGATATCCTGATACACAGAAATGCATGCAACAAACATCGGTGGTCTAAGACTTCAAGTAAAATCACATTCACATTCCGAAACAACTATTTCCCTGGTTCCAGAAAGTGACAAAAAAAGCCGAGAGTTATGTAGTTGGTTGTAAAATGTCATAATCTCTTTCCATGTATTTGTACTTAGATACAGTAGGCACAGTAGGTTGTGTTGCGCATTAATGAAAGTCATTATCACATATGCACTATGATTATTTATGTGATTGCATTTACCAATATCCGTACCACCTTGTTTCTATAGAGAATCTATATAATTGTATAGTATGTATATAAATAATTAACCATTTGACAATGCTATGAAAAATAACAATCATAAAGGGGCCACTTACCCCCCTTGCCAGAAATAAACATGCCACCCCTTGTTAGCCGAAAACCAATATGCAAGGCATTATCCCCCCCCCCCTTACGAACCTAATTTGGCCCGTTTTCCCGAGTAGTGAATTGAAAAATAGGGGAAAGCAATTCAAAGTCAGTAAAATATAATTGGAATATGAAACGTCCATATGCAAACTATAATTCCTCTACAGAGCTTATCAAGTATGTATCAACTTACTGACTCTTTTAAAGTGTCAACTTTTGATCTAGTATGTCCTAGGCAATGTAGCTGAAATTCAAAATCAAGGGTAAGTGTGGGAAAATCAAGAGGTTGCAGCCTCAATATGTTATATTTTAAATAATCTTTCGTGAGGAGTTTAACTGTGAAAAAAAAAAGCTTAAGATTATTAAAGTTGATTTGAGTTGTGTTTTATCTCAGACCGGTCAAATAAGATTATTTAAAATATAACATGCAGCCGCAGAAGTGTCAGCCTCAGAAACATGGTTTGTAAAATATGTGACATCAATCTGGTTTGTAAAATAATATGTAAGCTATTAAACTAAAGACTTGTGATAAGGAATGTATGACTGTTTGCTTATTCGAATTCATCATAAATAACTGATCGAGAATACTCAAGAATAAATGATATTTCAATAGGCAGAATACCTTTTCTATAACATATAGCAACGAAAATCATACCCCTAGCTGAGCAAAAACAGAATCCTGTTGACTCGTTAAACCTAGCAGAACAACACACCACCTGTATCTGACCTATGTCCCATTGTCGTGGATGCATTGTCAGTCATTAACCACGCGTACCTATTGTACGGCAATCCTCTCACCTAAACCACACATAGAAGACATATTTATAAACATTTCAATACACCTATTTATATAGATTTATAAAGACTGCAATACGATCATTTATACACATTAAGAAATTAACAATCCCATTTTCACAATCAGACGTTTAGAGGCGTTTTTTTAACTTATTTACTTATAAATTAGTCCATTGTGGAGCGCTTTTACAGTTCAAATAAGTGTATAGGAAGTGGTAATTGTTTTATTAGAAAAGAAGAGACGGGTATTATACCTTATCAGAGGATTCAAAATAAAAAAAGTGTAACACGTCATCAACAGCCATTTGTGATGAATTGTATCCAAACATTTGGTGCGTGGTGTTTTTACGGGAACAACTTGTGGCACTACCGCTGCCACATTATTCTCAGTGGCTGGTGGTGATGGATGATCATGTTGGTTCTTTTCGGGCACTTGGGTGGAACTGGAAGTAAGAACCACACGTATCCTAGTGGCTAAGAAATGATGGTCATTGGCAGCAAGGCTACCTGCTGAATGAAGTGGTTCGTCACAGTCACGACAGAAGAGTGCTATGTCCTTTACACAGAAGATAGATGCGGTTTTCTCCTGCAAGACCAAGCTATCGCTTAGTTAATTACCAATTTGTCTTAAAATGATGTAACGTCTCACTCAACATATAAAAGAATGGTTGATTTTGACACCAAAAAATGTTTGCTCATTTAAAAATAGATAAGTTGACATCATTTCATCATAGATAATGAAACACAACATCTGTTTATGTAAAATCTAAAAACAGATTATTGCGACTCCACATCACACTACTTATATAAACCGTTTCAAAACACAATAATCAGACAACCAAGTGAATAATATTATGGAATTCATCTTCGAGCAGGCTGCTTTTTTGGTGTTTTTACCGGGAGGGGCATCTTTCATGATAAAGACCTCTAGCCGATCTGCTTCTTTGTAGTAATTCACCATTCGTTGAAATTCCTTGTCTTTAGATACAGTAATGAGATTCTTCTTGTTCCCAGGCAAAAAGTACTTAATGATCATCCCGTCTACCAGTTGAGTCGATAGTTTCAGCTATCTCTTGCTTAAAACCACCTAACTGCATATTCTCATCAAGATTAATCCCCACCAATATAAGTCATAAACCCGTCATCATGGGTGTCAAAATCGCCTAGAAAATAGTCCTCAAATTCATTCCCTTTCGTAGCAGTGACATCCTGTAAAAGAGCAACAAAATAAGTATATAATTGTGACATCGTAATGCAAATGCGGTTTTCCGTTTTACCAATCCTGTTTTAGCTAAACTTTTTAATTTGATCCATTGTTTAAGATAACAAACAGCCCAAATAATGGAAAAGAATAAAAAGAGTCGGCTTTTTTATATTATAACTGTGACAGCTAAACTTTTTTTATTTTACCAATCCTGTTTGTTCCTTCTAACAAACAGCCCAAACTTATTTATATTACCAGGTGTATTTGTTCCAGCTACATTTTTGTGCTTGTACTGTCTATATGCTTGTATGGCGACTTCTTATATAATACTCATATGCTCACCTAGTAACTACTAATAAGTTTAGCTACGGGAGGATATTTGTTGTGCGTGACATATATTACTTGCATAAGAGGATCATAACCGGATTCACAGACAACGTGGGACTGGATGCAACAATACATGTTGCGTAAAGAAATAAACGTCGACTTTTGGTCAATTCTAAAATAGTAGATTCTAAAACCGTTACCAGTTTAAAGCCGGAATAGTTGCAAGTAATTTGCATTGTCATTTTCAGGTTTCATATTTTTCTCCACATGATCTGAAGTTTAGAATGCAATAATTGTAGGAAATTTACGAATGTTAAAATTTGTCTTGAAGCATATAAGTATTACTTTTCGACATACTTTAAAATTAAGGCTTCTAATTTTGTTAGCTAGCTAATAAAAGGTTTTTCTTAGACAGTTAAGGTATATAAGCTATAACATAAACGGGTAAACGCGAGGGATCCCTTTTTTAGGGTAGCCGAGGAAAGTCGAGCCGTTTTTGGGTTCTAATATACGGTGGCCTAGTCGGAATTCCCATGGTCATTTCCAGAAGGTTGATGACATCAAATAACGTCACTTTTATAGCATCATTTATCCCATGAAAATAACCCATTTTATATAATTATTGCAAATAATTGTTACTTAATCGTTTGTATTTGAGAATTGTAGTAATTATGGAGTACTTGGTGAAGATTAGCAAAAAGGCACGCACTCTGGAGCTTAAACGAAGACATTTGAAGATTACTGTTCTAACAACCAATACGTCGTATCCATCAAGGAAGATACGGCGTATTTGTGCCTGCACTTCACAAGAAACCACGAAGAAACAAGGATCAATACGCCGTATCCAGAAGAATCCTATACGCCGTATTCAAGTTATATAATGTGAATATTCTGGAAGATATCAACCGTGGTCCTTACTCCAAGAAATCCCCAATACGCCGTATCCCACATCGCCTGATACGGCGTATCGATCAATTTCCAGACTCTATAAAAACAATACCCTAAACTCAATTTTAGGTAAGCCCTAAACCACCAAGTCGACCAAGAGACGAATAGAATAGTACAAAAGGTCAGAAAAGAGCCTCAATATCATAGAAAAACTCTTGTAATCTTCGCGAAACCAAATACACGTTCAGTTAAGGTTTCTTTTCTTTAATCATTCATATATGAAACCGTGTGTATTTTTACAATGACTATCGGCTGATACCTTTAGGTATCAGCCATGTTTATGAAGGTTTAATGTTTTGTTTGTTTATATCGATTGCTTAATTTATCATTGATTGTTGATTATGTTTATCAATTTATACTTGTTTACGTGCTTAAGTATGCGACCTATCATTCAACTGGGTCTAGTCCTACATATTTAATGCGCTGCAACTTCGGTGTTGTTTGGGTGTAGGCTAAGAGTCCAGGATAGCTCTCCATATTGCAATTTATATATCTAGAATCATAGGATCACAAATATTGACCTATCTTTGCCTTTAGTTTAGTGAGCTTAGTTGGACCAGTAGGTGACCCTGGGATCAACGAGTACGTTTTTATTCCATTGGTAAGGACTCGGACAGAGGACTACTAGTATATAAAGAGCCGTTAAGCAGTAAGTGGGTAAAGTCTCCATGAGCTAGGGTGTAATAAGAGCACAATTATTAATCTCCTAGGATAGATTATAATCAACAAATACTTGCTTTATGCAGATGCATCTAATTGTGACAGGATTAGCGTATCTAGGTTTTAGGAAGAAGTATCGCCTAAATCTAGGAATGATATGCCCTTCGAGATAAATCAATCATTGCACTAAATAAACAAACCAGTGTTTTATCGGATTATTCACGGTTGATACATTTTCCTTACGTTAGTGTTTGATCGCTCCTTTATCGTTTGTTCATCTTCTTGTGTGTGTTTATTGCTTTACTTGTCATCAAAATCTTAGGTTAGATAACTAAACCTTGTGCCAGTCTCGCAGGCTAAAAACCACCCTTTTACATTAGTTTTAGGTTTAACTTAAATAACTAAAATACTGATAGAATTAGGAATTAACTCTCTCACTCTTAGAAGTGGAAACCGTAGGGGGGGATGAATACGTTTCCTTTTAAAAACTTTAAATCTTTTGTATCAATTATTACATTCCTCTTTGCCGGCGGTCACATAAATATATAGGGGCTGCCTAATACATAAGGCGGCCGCCCTATTTAAAGGGACCGCCTCCAGAAGAGGTTTTTGCCCGATACGGTGTATCGATCAATTTCCAGACTCTATAAAAACAATACCCTAAACTCAGTTTTAGGTATGCAAGTGAAGCCCTAAACCACCAAGTTGACCAAGAGACGAATAGAAGAGCACAAAAGGTCAGAAAAGAGCCTCAATATCATAGGAAAACTCTTGTAATCTTTGCGCAACCAAATACGCGTTCGGTTAAGGTTTCTTTTCTTTAATCGTTCATATATGAAACCGTGTGTATTTTTACAATGACTATCGGTTGATACCTTTAGGTATCAGCCATGTTTATGAAGGTTTAATGTTTGGTTTGTTTATATCGATTGCTTAATTTATCGTTAATTGTTGATTATGTTTATCAATTTATACTTGTTTACGTGCTTAAGTATGCGACCTATCATTCAACTGGGTATAGTCCTACATATTTAATGCGCTGCAACTTCGGTGTCGTTTGGGCGTAGGCTAAGAGTCCGGGATAGCTCTCAATATTGCAATTTATATATCTAGAATCATAGGATCATAAATATTGACCTATCTTTGCCTTTAGTTTAGTGAGTTTAGTTGACCATTAGGATACCCCAAGACAACTAATACAGTTCTTATACCATTGGTAGAGGACCCTCGGACAGTGGACTACTATATATTAAAGGAGCCGTAAGTAGTAAGTGGGTAAAGTCCTCCATGAGCTAGAGTTAGTAAAGCACCCATTAATTAATCACCTAATATAGATTATAATTCAACCAAATGACTTGCTTTAGCGGATGCTTCTAATTGGACAGATTAGAGTATCTAGGTTTTAGGAAGAAGTACCGCCTAAATCTAGGAATGATATGCCCTTGGAGATAAGTCAATCATTGCACTAAATAAACAAACCTGCATTTTATCAGATTATTCATGGTTGATACGTTTTCCTTACATTGGTGTTTGACCGCTCCTCCATCGTTTGTTTATCTTCTTGTGTGTGTTGTGTGCGTTATTTGTCATCACCTTAAGATAATTAGAACTAAACTCGTGCCAGTATCTCAGGCTGAAAACCCCCCTCTTTGCAATAGTTTAGGTTTAGTTAGATTTAATTAGAATAATTAGGTTAGATTAGTACTAAACCTAGGTAAATAAAATACCAGTAAAATTAAGAGTTAACTTTCACTCTCAGTGATTGACACCTTACTTACCAACGAAGCTACATCCGACCGGGTACACTGCCCGTTAGAGTGTTGTTTTTTGGTATAGTCGGCATAAAATAAATAGTAAAACTTGATACATAAAATACCTACTCACAACGACACATCAAGTTTTTGGCGCCGCTGCCGAGGAGTGCGATTGTTTAACTTCTTGTTTTTATTGGTATTTTTAGTATAAATTTAGTTTTTTTTCTACCGTCTGCTGTTATTTATTAAATACGGCGTATCCATTTTCTTTGAATACAGCGTATTCAACATCAAACATCGATATGGCGTATCCAGTCTACTGAATACGACGTATCTACTGTCTGATACAACAGCAGTTTTAGTTAGCTTTCTAGTTTAGTTTTTTAGAATAGTTTTACTTCGAATTATGTCTTTTTTTTCAGGTATCGTTTTCAGGTTCCCTCCTTACCCATTCAATTACCCTACAAGTAGGTTAACTATTGAGGAAATGTTGGCTAAATTCATTGATGAAGGTAAATGTAAACATGAGGAGATGGAGATATTCATTAAAGAGTTTAGAACCACCAACGAGCTTTTGTTAAAAACACGAAGCAACTTATTGAGTGAGCTGGAAATCAAGGTAAACGAATTGTTAAAGGTTATGGGTAATGTTTTGGTTCCAAAAAACAAAGTCAAAGGAGTGACAACTAGGGGAGGAAAGATGACCTCTAGTAAAGAAATTAATAAAACTGGAATCAACAAGAACGAACCTCCAAGATTTGAACAAGATGTGCAGGAAAAGCCGCATGATGATGGTGTGAAAAATAAATTTTTGAGTATTCCTGAAAAAACTACTCAGCCATTAGTAAAACCACAACAGTCATCTATCCCTTTTCCCAATCTGGGTGAGAAAAGAAAAAGAAGAAGCACTGCAACGAAATTTTTTGGAGAATCTGAAACAACTCGATATTAATATTCCATTTATCAAATCCCTAGTACAAATATCAAAATACGCTAAATATCTGAAGAGTTTACTGACGAATTAATTCAGACTTGAAGAAGCTTGTACGGAGACAATGAATGAAAGGTGCTCAGCTATCTAGCTCAACGAACTGCCATCAAAAGAAAAAGACCCAGGATTTTCACTACCCCTTGTCAAGTATTGGAGAAACACAAGGAAGCAGAAGACCCGGCCACTGATCACTTATCTATGTTTGAGAATCTGCACATGGAGGTGTTAACTAAGAGGGAAATTACTGATAAATTCTCCGACGAACATTTAATGGTGCTAAAATTCAAGTTTAATAACGATGAACCATGGTATGCGGATTTTGCTAATTATATTGTTAGAAAGGT
Source organism: Tanacetum coccineum (assembly GCA_026074375.1). Taxonomy (NCBI): domain Eukaryota; kingdom Viridiplantae; phylum Streptophyta; class Magnoliopsida; order Asterales; family Asteraceae; genus Tanacetum; species Tanacetum coccineum. The sequence goes on from BQNB010009874.1 coordinate 68,152, forward strand.
TGTTCCCTCAAATTGGACCTTTAAAAAAGGAAGAGGTTTTTTTCGCAAGTCAAGACTTACTTCTGGGAGGAACCTTATGCATTTAAACTGTGCGCAGATAATATAATGAGAAGATGTGTGGCTGGAAGTGAAACCCTTGAAATTCTGGCGCATTGTCATTCGGGACCTACTGGTGGACATCATAGTGCTTCAGTTACGGCAAAGAAGGTTTACGAGTCTGGATTTTATTGGCCTAGTGTCTTTAAAGATGCTAATGAGTACGTAAGACGATGTGATGCATGTCAAAGATCGGGGAACATACCTTCAAGGAACGAAATGCCTCAAAATAACATTCAGGTATGCGAAGTCTTTGATGTTTGACGATTAGATTTTATGGGACCATTTCCCGAATCTAGAGGTAATAAATACATATTAGTAGTTGTCGATTAGGTGTCCAAATGGGTCGAGGCTCAGGCATTACCTACGAATGATGCGCGTGTTGTGGTTAAGTTTTTAAGAAGTTTATTTGCTAGGTTTGGAGTTCCTAAAGCTTTGATTAGTGATAGAGGGACACATTTTTGTAATTCCCAGCTTGAAAAAGCTTTACAAAGATATGGTGTGACTCACAAATTATCCACGGCATATCACCCTCAATCTAATGGACAAAGTGAAGTTACTAACAGGGCTATTAAGCGTATCCTAGAAAGATCAGTGGGGTACAATCCTAAAGGTTGGTCAGAAAAACTTAACGATGCATTATGGGCATTTAGGACGGCCTATAAAACACTGACAGGGTGTACACCTTTTAGATTAGTTTATGGGAAGGCATGACATTTATCCGTAGAGATCGAGCATAAGGCACATTGAGGCATTAAAACAATGTAATATGGATCTAATGCTTGCTAGCAAAAGTCGTCTATTGCAGCTTAATGAGTTAGCCGAATTGAGAGATGGTGCTTATAAGAATACTAGAATTTACAAAGAACGGACCAAGAAATGGCATGATTCTAGACTTCGTGGTGATAAAGATTTTAAGGTAGGCGACAACGTGATACTTTATAATTCTCGTCTGAAGATGTACCCTGGAAAACTTAAGTCAAAATGAAGCGGTCCAAACATTGTTAAAACGGTGTATCCGCATTGGGCTATAAAAATCAATGACAAGGACGGATTTAGCTTCAAGGTCAATGGACAACGATTGAAGAAATATTACGGAGGTAACACTGACAAAGAGGATAATGAAGTTATAGAGTTCGAGATTGGTGTGACGTGAGGCTGAAGGGAGTCTAACTTAAAGACTCACAAAAACAAAAGTGCTTCCCGGGAGACAACCCAGATTGTTATTCATTATTATCGAGTCTGTCTTCCCAGACATCAATACGGCGTATCTGCTCCATACCATATGGCGTATTGAATGTCTGAACGTTATCAGTCTTTATTTTTATGCACTTTAAAACATTATTGTCAGTTCTGTCCATACGGCGTATTCATGCACATGATACGACGTATTCAACAGACTGACCCGTATTTAGATACTTTTTACAGGTTTCTCAATACGACGTATTCCAGTTTATGGATACGGTGTATTGGTCTCTTGTACAGTTTATTTAGCTTATTTAATTAACCATAGATACCCGAGATAGGATTGCATATGTTTTTCCTATATTTTGCATAGGACCTCGCTGCAAAGAAATCGATAAAGTTGGTGAAATATCGATCATCTGGAATCCTATGTATGATTGTAGTCATGCTGGTATCCAGACGCAATTACAACACACATTCTTGCTCGTAAACGCAACTTGGAGAATCTACCGAGCAAAATATAAGGGGAGTTTCTCATTCTAATTCTTTTAATTTCCCGTTTTTAATGTTTTATCTATACAACGAGGACGTTGTATAATTCAAGTGGGGGGATGGGAATTAGAATGCATACTTGTCCTATTTTTCACACTAAAATGCCTAAATTATGCTCAAATTTAAAAAAAATTCAAGCATACTTTTGTGAAATTACTTGTTAAATAACCCGCACACAATAACCCTTATTAGATATTGTGAGGATTTAACCTTATCCGTTTCTAAATGTTTACCCAAATTCCACAAAAATATAAGTGTGCCGGTGATGTTGTAGACTTTAGAACTTGGCTTGGTATATATATTTAAGACCACAATAATGAGTACTATGGATTTAGATGGAGTAACTTGTTTAAATTGGTAAATTTTTAAGATTACGACCAAAAAGCCTATACATGTTGTTTTATTAACTAATTACACTGGTTAGTTAAATCCTCGTATAAACCTATTGTTTACTCTCATTTTAAGAGTAAGATACCCCTAGAAAAACCAATAGAGCCAATCCTTTAGGAATAACACCAACTATTTGTTTCGTTACACCTTTACACCTTAGCCTACCCTGTTAGATTAAGTATATTTATCAGTTGCTAGTTGCTTAAAGTGTCAAGTATGTATTTCCTGAGTCTTGTGTTAATTTTCTATCTTCGGTAAGGTTGGGAAGAAATTTGCACATTACAAATGGGAATATAAAAAGTAATCAAAACTCATGGATTTTTACTACCATCACAATTATTAGTACGTCTGAAGAATGAATAATTATCGAAGGAATTATCCGGAGTTATTATGATTGTGAAGATGGTGAAATTACACCGAGTTTCGTAGTTTGTATATATAAAAAAAAATTAGAAAAATCGCAACAAAAAAGAGGAGGAAAGTTTGAAGATAATCGTTTCGCAAAAACTTAAATCGAAGGAATTATATCAAGGATCGATTATTCGTTGATACGTCTTATAAGTCAACGATGTAAAGTTTTGTATAAAGTGGTAGATATCGCCATTTGTCTTGTAAAAGTATGTAATGTATGGGATGATTGGGAAGTTGACTGTTACGGGAACGCCAACTCATGTTGTTGTTTTTTATCTATGATCAAGACGTGTGAAAATAGTTGTGTCTTTTTCATGGTAACGGTCGGGAAAAAGTGTCTAGCAACTTGTATCTTGGACTTAGTCTATTTGTTTCATGATTTTTATTTAACAACAATTTATTTCTCTTTCCTAATCATTAACCATGGGTTTTACGCGAATGAGGATGTGATCGAACATGCATGTCTATTTTGTAGTCTACGGCCATCGTATGCATGTTTCAACGGTGCTTGGTGGTTTATTACACTTGCACGTGAAAAAGTTAGAAGGATGCATACCCCTAGTATTTTTCATTCTGCATACTAACCCTTGGTTAAACTCGAATACGAGAATGTGATTGAACACACATGGATATTTCTCGTCGTTATGGACCACGTATAGTGCTGCTCTCTGCTTCATTGTTGGTGCTACGTACTATTTGGTGAAAGATTCTATAGAATGATCAACCTATAAGACTTATATTAAATAAACCATTTTACCTTTATAAACCTTGTTACTCCTTAGCTCTTAGTGAATGGAGATGTGTTTCGCTGTGCCCGACACTATGTAGAATATGGTTCACAACAAAGAGCAATTGACGCCGAATTTTGTTGTATGTTAACCAAATAGATTTGTTGAAGAGATTTGTGTGTTTTTCCCATATTACCTACTCTTTCGTATAGGTGTTTGGGTTGTGTCACAATGTAATAGATCGTATTGTAAAGGCTTAATCGGAAAAATCCTTAGGGAATATCATTGTAATTTTAAATGATAATTTAGGCTAATTCGTGGTACTTGGTGGTGGCTTGTGGGGGGTGTGGCGGTGGTACTGATTTGTTAGGATCAGGGGGGTGCTGATTTGTGGTATCCCACATGAATATAACCAATCTTTATTTAATTATTGCACTGAATTGTTACTTAATCATTTGTATTTAAAAGTTGCAGTAATTAGAAGAGTTCGAGAAAGTCTACTAATCTATAGCCAATACGCCGTATTATTCTAGACCTATATGACATATCCAAGACTTGACGAATTAAAAGACCATTGCCTGACTTTGAAGAATACGCCGTATCCATATCAACGATACGCCGTATATAATACTTTGGTCAATAAAGAAGAACCAACTGGTTTTACCTCAATACGCCGTATCCATCAAGGAAGATACGGCGTATCCGTGCCTACAATTTACAGATAACCACAAAGGATTGGAGACCCAATACACCGTATCCAGGAGCCTCTATACGCCGTATCCAAGGTTTATTAAACACTAGAAGATTCTAAAAGATATCAAACGTGGTCCTTACTCCAAGAAATCCTCAATATGCCGTATCCCACATCGCCCAATACGGCGTATCGATCAATTTCCAGACTCTATAAATAGAAGACCTTAAACTCAGTTTTAGGTATGGAAGTGAAAATCTAAACCACCAAGTCGACCAAGAGACGAATAGAAGAGCACAAAAGGTCAGAAAAGAGCCTCAAGATCACAGGAAAACTCTTGTAATCTTTGCACTACTAAATACGCGTTCGGTTAAGGTTTCTTTTCTTTAATCGTTCATATATGAAACCGTGTGTATTTTTACAATGACTATCGCCTGATACCTTTAGGTATCAGCCATGTTTATGAAGGTTTAATGTTTGGTTTGTTTATATCGATTGCTTAATTTATCATTGATTGTTAATTATATTTATCAATATATACTTGTTTAAGTGCTTAAGTATGTGACCTATCATTCAACTGGGTCTAGTCCTACATATTTAATGCGCTGCAACTTCAGTGTTGTTTGGGCGTAGGCTAAGAGTCTGGGATAGCTCTCCGTATCGTAATTTATATATCTAGAATCATAGGATCACGAATATTGACCTATCTTTGCCTTTAGTTTAGTGAGCTTAGTTGGACCAACAGGTGACCTTGGGATCAATGAGTACATTCTTATTCCATTGGTAAGGACTTGGACAGTTGACTACTAGTATATAAAGAGCCGTTAAGCAGTAAGTGGGTAAAGTCACCATGAGCTAGGGTTTAATAAGAACACCATTGTTAATCTCATAAGATAGATTATAATCAACAAATGCTTGCTTTATGCGGATGCGTCTAATTGTGATAGAATTAGCGTGTTTAGGTTTTAGGAAGAAGTACCACCTAAATCTAGGAATGATATGCCCTTCGAGATAAGTCAATCATTGCACTAATAAACAAACCTATGTTTTATCAGATTATTCATGGCTGATATGTTTTCCTTACATTAGTGTTTGACCACTCCTCTATCGTTTGTTCATCTTCTTGTGTGTGTTTATTGCTTTACCTGTCATTAAAACCTTAGGTTAGATAACTAAACCTCGTGCCAGTCTCTCAGGCTGAAACCCCCTTTATCATTAGTTTAGGTTTAACTTAGGTTTATCATAAATTAGATTAATTTAGTACTAACATAGATACCTAAAATACTGATAGAACTAGGAATTAACGCTCTCGCTCTTAGTGATCGACACCCTACTTATCACAAAACTTCATCCGACCGGGTATACAGCCCGTTAGAGTGTTGTTTTTAGGTATAGTCGGCATAAAATAAATAGTAAAACTTGGTAACAAAAATAACATCTACATACACGACGACACATCACATGTAAATATTGAGAAGATTTGCTGATACAGGTCGTTGTAGACTCACAAAGAGTTTTACAACTCCCTAGGCAGAGTACCTAACCGTTGTAGTGTAGTAAGGTAAGACTCAGGGGTTGTTATCATTCTCTAGGGGAATAGGTTGGGAAGGCTCGAACAGAATGAAACAAAGGTCTAAGGGTTGAGAGAATATTATTTTTGTATTTTTATATTTTATAGAAAGCATGTAAAATTTTAGTTTTAGAGGTGGTTTAGTTTTAACTAATTAAACTAAATATAAATCTAAACTACTTTGGTGAAAACTATATGGTAAACGAACGTATTTACTTAATCATGCACTACTCCTCAATTTGCTTCTCCTAATTCTATTGCTTTGTCACACTTGTGATGATCTGTGTAAGTATTTTCTTAGTTATGAATGAATTACACGAAAACGCAGTCTACGTAATATTATGTTAAGGCAACGCACATGTAAGGTAGTATGAAGACTATTACAAGGCCCCTAAGAGTAATTACATGCATTAAAACATTTAAGAGGGATTAACCATATTAGGGGTAAGGTAGTATGAAGACTGTTACCGATGGTATCCTTTCTACACACTCGCGTTTCCCTAGACGTCTATGCTAATGTAATATCTTATAGCTAGTTTTCTAGAGCCTAACGTGCACATCCATCACAAGAAGCAATATTAAAAGAATCTACAAACTAATTTTCATGCAATCATAAGTAAATACTAATGGATATATCCTAACATGTTAAAAGGAAGTGAAGAACAAGAACCAATCAAACAACACATAGACATATTGAATGATAAAAGATAGGAGATCTCACTTGATAAGAACATGTAATTAAGGCCGTTACAAGAGGGGTTTGACACCCTAAAAACGGCCTAAATAGCAGCTATAATCGCCTTTTAAAAGTAGGGTTCGGTTCCCAAAAGTTACACACTTAAAACCCTGAAAACGAGTTTGTATATATAGGAAAACGGGCGCGACGGCGTCGCGCTATAATCTTGACGCCGTCGCCTCGCCAAATATTCTAGGGCTTCTTTAAGTCGGTTGGATCCTGACGCCGTCGCAAGAAGTCTGACGTCATCGTTTGTAAGCTATGACGCTGTCACAATAAAATGTGATGCCGTCTCCGCGCACTGTACGCGTATTATTTAAGAGATTTGGTGTAGAGTCGTAGTCTTGTCCGTTTCTCCTCCAGATAAGCCCAAGTCACGTGTATTTCCTCTAAAAGCCATCTAAGTGCTAAAAACACAAAAAGGAACGATTAAGTACATAATGAAGAAACATGTAATCTAATGATCTACCAAGAACAAGAGTGAGATGTGGGTTGTGATGTTAGAGAGAGAGAAATGGATGGAAAATGGATGAAGTTTATTATGTGTGAAATATGGAAAATGAAACAACCAACAACCACCTCTCTAAGACATGGAGAGGTGTATATATTATGTCCTATAGGCCAGCCCATGGGCTATGATGGGCTTCCCATGGGTCTTGGGCCAGACTAGATTACTGTAGGTTCCCGATTAACACTTCACTTCATAACCCGAACCACGAATCCAAGAAACTAGAGAGAGAGAGAGACGAAAATTAGGATTTTGTCTGAATCATTATCACCTTTAGACATTGACATGATCTCATAATCATGCATTAACTCTAGGTATGAAAAGGCATCCTCCATATTTGCATCAATAGTAAGAGACCCTAGAGACTAAATACCAGAATCATCATCTATTTGAATTTCAAGTTCTTGCATAAAAGTGTTAGTAAAAATGTAAATTTGTAAAGAAGGGAAGAGTCACCATGCTGTACTAAGGAGACTCAGGATGATTTATCCGCATCCTTAAAGGTTAAAACCTTATGATTCTTTTTGTTTTGTGATTCAGTAACCCCACATGTTAAGTGAGGTTCAGGCATTCCTAAAGTCTGACATTCAAATGCAGGATATTGTAGGTCCTTGCTAAGTCTAGAATTGGCGAGGTCTGCATCAAGCGTGAGAAACCCATGTGCATCGTTCCTTGGTGCTAAGTCAGGGTTTATAGAAGGTTTGGAAAATGTAAGTGCAAACACTAACTCTAAACTAGGTCGGGGGTGTCCCTGATTCTTCACTCGACTCCCCCTAAAGGAAATTTCGAGATTGGATTCTTGAATTGCCCCTAAATTTAATGCAGTTACCTTTTTTATGGTTGCAATCTCAGGCAGGTGCTCTACTTCCTCTATAGATATGGAGGCTTCTAGACTTTGTGGTGCATCAACAGTAGCTACTAAGACCTCATATTAATGAGTTTTAGTAATGGTTTGTTTGAAACAAGTTGTCTTGACAATCGTGGAAGATTTGGGTTGAGAGGAAGCTAGGTTTTGCTTCTTCTTTTTCTTCTTGTCAGTTGTTGCTTTAGGGTCATGAAGGTCTTGCACAATGATCCCAGATGAGGACTTGTCAGTGTCCTTATCGACATTCACCTCCTCATAGGAAGGGATCAAAGACTAAGGAGTATCAGGGACCTTCGCCACTTTTTTCATGTGAGATATCAGACACACCTCAGAATTGTATTGTTTTTCCTAAAAGGACAAACAACAAATTTTATAACCCAAAAAATGGAGAGTTAGGGTATACAAAACTTTTTAAGCATAATGTTCTATCATTAGTAACAAAAATTATATAACCAAACATTAATGTCACGTTTCTTCGTTTAAAAGATTTAGAAGCTTAGCATATATATCCGTGAAGAAAATTTCTCCTTATGTTAATGTCTAATACCCCAAATTAGGCCATACCAATTAGTTGAGGGTTATCATACATCTAATATAAGAGATCCATTATGCATGTCTCCTAAGCATAGTGACTATGTAGGTAACATGATAATCCTCCATATTAAAATGAAAATACTTGATATCACCAGTAGACTTCTAATGAGATAATATGGAATATGTAGGAGACGGTGGGTTTGAAGTAACGTTTCCATTTAAAAACTTAAATCTTTGTATCAAATAACCAACAAGTATGACCTAATATGATAAGTGTCTCAAATAGATTTCTATCAACAATAAAGAATAGGATAAGAGCCATAAACCATAGCATGTCATCACAACACAATACAATCACACAAACATAGACCACAGATGCAGTACAAATATAAAGCGATAATTTAAAGCGATAAGTAAAAGGAAATGCAAACCAAAAACGATGATTTATAGTGGTTCAGTTATGAAGCTCATCTTCGCCCTACTCCACTCCCCGAGTACCTAACTCGAGAGTTAATTCACTAGATCAAGAAGCTCCCTTCTTGGCGGAAAAACCTTACAATGTCGTTATAACTTTTCTCTTATAATCTAAATATTGTCACACTCCGCCCAACGAAGAAACACGAGACGTGACAGAGAGGATTGTCATAACACATTGATATAAGATAGTAGAGAATTTATAGGATCCCGTATTCACTTCATAACATATATCATACACTAATCGAACTAGAAATGAGAAAGAGAGATTGAGTTGTTTAGAGAGAGAAAGAGGAGAGAGAAATGAGAGAGAAAAGAGAAAAGATATTTTAGATATTTTGAACAACTTAACAACTAACTCTTTTCTAAATAGAAAAGAGTTTATATACCCCGTCGCGTTAAATGACGCGCGGGATATTTAACTAGGACCCGGGCTCGGGTTTTGCTTGGGATTAAACCCGAAACATATACAATATTAGATTAACTATCGAGCCCGATTCCCGATATTATCCTATTACAACATTAACTAATTAAAGACCGAAGCTCCATCGTAGAGTGACCGAACTTCCTTGTTCGACTCAATAAATTGAGGCTAACAATCTCCCCCGAAGTGAGGTCTTGAACACGGGAACGAGCTTCCTTTATTGACTCAATAAAATTGAGGCTAACAATCTCCCCCGAAGTGAGTTCATTGATGACACTCCTTCATGAGATCAGTGAGATTGCTTTTGTCGTTCCGATTTAAGCTCGAGTTTTCTTGGTACTTTGACTTCGATTGTTGTAGGCTTGTTCCTTCATGCTTTGCGATCTTGACTTTGAGCCTTTGTCATTGTCTTTATCGTCTTTGCCATCTTGCGATCTTATGTCTTTGACCAACATGCTCATACTTTTGCATTATCTTGAAAGCTTCAAATCAGAGTTAGCGAAAGTCTTTGTCTTTAAATCTTGAGCTTTCTAGATAGTTTGTCTTTGTAGATTGAGCATTTGAATGGGATTGAGGTTGCCGTTACCACCGTTTGACCTGCAGGTTTACGTTAGTGATAAACAAGAAAATTGATTTGAAAATCAATCGACGTGTCACTCGTTAAAGAGTTTTTGTAACACATCAAGAGTGTCATGTTTTTATCAAAATTCATCAACCGTCAATTCATTTACTGGACCAAATCGATATCCAGTTGTCACAAGTTTGATTCATATAGAATCTCGCAAGTCACCTACCAAGAGCTTGTTTGATACTGACTCAAGCAGGATTTCCATCTTCATTGTGAATACATAAGTATCACTCGGATGTTCTGGCAGATATCACAATGATATTGCGTAGGACTCTTGATAACAGCTTGTGAACCTGATGATGTTCAACAAGTGTTTGAAATGGAATGTGTCCTAACGAGATTTTGATTGATCTCTTGGCTCTAGACTCGATTAGTGCATTTTGGTTTTAGTACTCGGAGGCTGGAGCAGTTTGCCACCTATTCAATATCAACGATCTCGGAATGAGATGTCAATAGATAACGTGTGTATCTCCGTGACAAATGAGACAAGTTTCTGTTGAGAGAAACCCGAATGGCTGGGAAGGGTTGTGCATTGCATCACTGGGTCCATGATGTCGTTTTCAATACCAGCAATCATCTTGTGATTCTGATAGCATATGTATTGACCCGGTTTCTGCCTTAAGTTGTGTGGAGGGCTTCTTTCTTTAGACCCTTTATCCATACATTTCTTTTTAATTCTTCAACGCCTTCAATGCTTACCAAGACGTCATTACTAACACCTTGTTGTGATTGTTCCAGTGTTAACTCAATCTTAGTCGGCATTATTCCCATATACATTCATCTCCAATCATACCTAAGGACTGCTATTTCTAACTTTGGATTATCCTTGGGTAGATCCTCCGGTTCTGGTTGGATCATAGGATTGATTCCTAACCTAACCACCTTATGACTTCAGAATCGTCGTGAAATTAAGATGTTGTTGGGTATAAGATCGAACCATAAAACCTTTTCTTACTGTTCAGCACATTGAGTCAATTAGATCATATTTTAAATACATTTTCTCCCCTTATTTTAAATAATAAACACTTAGTTTTTGAAATACCTTGTGATTAAAATATGTCTTGAAAAATCCGTGGGAGAAAATATTATCAGCATGAATGGTTTGGAACATTTTGATAATGTTTTGAATACATAAGAATTGTCCGAACGTTGATGTATCCAGGAATATAAAAACTTGTTTTTTCGGAAAAAATCCCCCTCATAATAGGAACCAATTGAGAAATTGTTGTCATTTTGAAAATATTTGTGTAGGGTTGGAGTGTTGAACACTACAATTTTGAAAAGATTATGAATTCAGCAATCGAGAAATTCCTAGAAATTATGTTTCACTTTTAGAAAAAAAACCATAGTTAGAGGACTTCTCTTCTAACGCTAATGGTATAGCGCGACTGTAAAACGGTACACTTGTCCATTATATTTGAGCTAAAAACATTGAATGTCTTGTTAAGAAAATCTCCAAGACCGAGAAACGTTAATTTTCTCGTTGGGAGGATAAGTTTTAAACCTTCCTGTATTTGAAGTCCGGGTTTTGTACTGATATTTGCACATAAGCCATTTAGAAAATTAGAAATGACATGTTTTGAAACTATTTGAAAAACTCTCGCTCGAACTTCATTTACACACCCGTGTCAATGTTAATCGACATTTCTACGCACTAAATGTTAACGATTCGTCAAAGACATTCCGAGAAGGAATCTATTTGGAAATTTTCTGTTTTCTGATTTTTGTATTTTTATTTACAACATGTTGTCCTCCACATTGCTATATGATGGTGAAAAATAATCCAACTCTTGTTGTGATGTAGACTGTCTTGACTTGCTAGAGGAACAACTTTTGATACCCAGCTTTGAACTTGACTGTTCATAATGCTAGTGGTCATGAATTCCCGTGAGTTCTGAACGGTGGATGATCATAAGCATTTGAATAAAGAACGAGGCCTGAACTGTTGTGAACAGACGTCATTTCCAAAAAAGACCGAGGCTTGATCTGCTATGATCAAACGTCTTTTGAACCTTGAGGAACGGGGCCTGAAGTGTTATTTTCAGTAGACACCATTTGATGAAGAACGAGGCTTGAACTGCGTTGTTCAAACGTCATCCTTTATCATCAGATCAAAATATCTTGAACCCTGTTTTCTTGAGATATTCTTTCTTTTCGCAACCAAACTCTGAGATTACCTTCCTCAGTAGGATAGAAGCATGTACCCTGTACTTTAAGAGAAGTACCTACACTTACATAAGAGCTTGCTCGCTTTCAACCATTGGTTAGGGATATCTGCATTTGAACCTTTGGGTGTTCATTTTCAACCTTGTTGTGCTAGAGGCAATGACTTTCCTGTTGGAACCTATCTAAAGACAATACAGTCTTTAAGAATTCTACCGGGGATGGTTGCCACCTAAACAAGACTAGGAGTAATTAATTTTCTAATCACAATGGTAAGTCTTTTGGATTGAAAAACCAAATGTCCTTTGGGATCTGTCTTTTTGTTTCGTGCAAACCATTATTTGCTCTAACGTGTTTGTTTCTGTTTGTGTCTTATGGATGGTAACCTTTAGCATGTGAGTTGACTTCTTTTAGGAATTTTATTACACAAGCGTCATGAATTTGGCATTAAAGGACACAATTTCTACATGTCGAGCAAACAAAATGTTTGTTGTGGTCTGAGAAATTTCTAGGATTTTAGAGTGTTCCAAGTGGTCTTTTTCTGAGCTCCTGCTAGAGTGATTGAAGAACAATGTCGTTTAGCTATACCTAGATGAACTTGGTGCAATCGAGTAGATGTTTTGCAGGGCAAAGTTCTCTTCTCTTAGGCAAGATGATGTGTAGTGACTGTTTTTGAACAAGTCGTTGTTACATCAAACTTGGATGCAAACCGTGTTTTTGAAATTCTAGGTCTGTTTAACTTAAACGCAGTTGGTTTCTAACAACGGATTGGTTTTTGAGTGGTTGTCCAATCCGGTTTTTTCCCAAGATTGATGGCTTGCAAACTTAGTATTCACGACTATTTTCCTGTTAGTTCCTTAACTCATTTTTTAATGCTGCAATTGCAAACAGCTTTTTCTGAATCTGAGCTAGTACATCATGCATTTTCATTAGACTTATTTGTTCGAGTTGTTCCAGTAAAGATCATTCTGTTTTTGCTCTGAACACGTGTACTTTTGAAAGAATCAAAAAGATCTTTGTAAGATCTGTATTCAAATTCTCTTTTTCCTTATTAACTGCTCATATCTCTGCAAGTAAATTTGTCCACACAAGTTCCGAATTATGTTTATTGTTTCACTTACATCGATTTCATTTTTAACCTTGCTTCCGTACTGTACATTCAAAAATTAACCTTGTTGCCCGTGATTATAAAATATTGTTTTCCAATTTGTAATTGTTAAGTTCAAATTGATACAAGTGCTTCGAGTTATCCAAAATCTTTTGAAATGGGCATGGTCCTTTTTGAACAAACATTTTTCAGACTCGAGTAATTGATCTAGAGTTTTAGTTTGTTATTTATCAGTTAATTTAGCAGGTAAAGGACGTATGTCATGACATTGTTCAGCATTCTGGTCAACCTTTCCTTCATTATTGAATTCAGGTTGCTCAGGTATGCTGTGTCCTGAAGCAGGATAAATAATCATCAGTCCGTTTTGTTAACCTCACCATTGGCTCTACATTATAATAAGGGTCTGATAACATGTATCATTAACATGTGTCAATCATTCCATGATCTGCTGGCTTGTTATCCTCTCTTGTGAATATATGGGGACGGAGATATTTTGATGGTATGGTTTGTAGGTGTGATTCTGTCCCATTGCTTTCAATGATAACTAAACTAGCATCCAATGCTTTAATCGAATCAACCCTTTTCCTCTGTCATCATGCATCATTCTTTCATTCACGTAGCTGTCATACCCATTTTATGCAGCGCTCTTTTGCTTATTTGAACTTTTTAAATAATCCATGTTTGGATCATTGTATTACCAGAAACTAGAATATCGAGTCGAGTGTATTCTAGAAAGTATTTTCTTTGTCCATTAACAAAATAATTCAAAACATCATATCAAATAAGTCTTTGAAGACTTGATAACATCAAAACGGTTGTCTCGAGAACTTAAAAGAGGCCAAGGATCCAATCTCTTGAATTCGTATTTATCAAGGTGCTTTGAGTTGATCCATGTTTAGGAACATCGTGCCTGTGAAAGTACTCTAGATCTTGACAAAAAAAGTGTACGTAAATGCGCGTTTGAATCCATCCTCACCTGCGGTACGACCTACATCTCTTTTAAAGTCCTTGTTAAAAAGACACCTTGAGGGTGTAATGTAGTCGCTGAAAAGATACGAATGCAACATCTTTGGATTTGTCCTTAATAGTATGCATTTGTTGTTCTTCTGACTCCGAAAGGGGCACGAAGATAAGGTATCTTTCTTTTCATTTTAATCGTGAGTTGAAGTGAAAGTTGTTGGATCTTAAGTGGATATGATGTGATTGAAGTAGTTGTAGTGTAAGCAATTTCACGTTCACGGAGATATTACACGTCTAATGATTAAAAAACCGATAAAATGAATTAACGGGATTTTACAAAATCAATAGAAAACCGTGAATGATTTGATTCAGAATCACACCAAAGATTTTTAATTGTCTAAAAACAGAGTAATTTTTCTGGCTAGTTTAAAGCTGTTTGTTTAAAATAGGCTCACCAAACAGAAACGGTCCTAAAAATAAACAAGATGGCCGTAGCTTAGAACAAAAACAAAGTCTAACACAAATTCAAAAAACTGAAAAAAAACTCACTAAATCAAGTAAACGAGTGTTTTAAGGGCCCTCGAAAAATCCATAACTAGCTAAAAGCTGTTATAGAAGCGTGAATCCCGTCTCGTTTATCACATTCGATTTGAGAGGTCACGGGCCTGAAACGGACTTACGGATCAAAAGTTATGGCTGTTTTACTGAAACCCTTTTCCGCCACCTAAAAATTCTTAGCAAACCGCTGCCAATTAGTAACTCGCTGTTTGGTAACTCGCCGTTTAGCAACATCGGCTTTTTATGCAACTCGCTGTATGAGCAACACATCGCTGTTTTGGCAACTCGCTGTGGGCAACTCCTGTTTGTGCAAACTGGCTGTTTGGCAACTCGCTGTTTGGCAACTCGCTGTTTAGCAACTCGCTGTTTTAGTCAACAAACCGTCCGTTGACATTCCCTTATATTGTGGATTCTTGTCCCCTACCTAGTCAAACCGCCGTGAAGAACAAATAATTAAATAAGCAACCCTCCACGATGAACACAAGGTCGAATTTGACAAAATCACTCAAATAAGCTTTTCTATCCACGAATCAAAGCTCTAACATGCAATACTAAGTGTGTATATCAAGTTTAAACACACCTTAACTCGTATTTCTTTGAGAATCGTCCAAAATTAGGCAACTCTCCACGAAGACACCTTTACTTTGTTTGCTTATAATTCGGCTAGAAGCTTGTTTAAACAACACGAAATTTAAGCACTCTTACCTTTTGATGTGTAGAACAAGTGAAGATCAAGATTAACAAACCATTAGACCCAAAAAAAATTGCCTCCGTGGGTATTTTTCACAAAATAAGCCACGAAATTGATCTTGTTTAATCGACAAAACACGAATCAATCACGAATCCACCCTTTGCTCTGATGCCAATTGTAGGATCCCGTAATCACTTCACTTCATACAATCGATCACGAAATTGGACTAGAAATGAGAAAGAGTGAGTTGTTCTAGAGAGAGAAACTAGAGAGAGAATTGAGAGAGAAAAGAGAAAAGATATTTTTAGATATTTTGAACAACTTGCTTTTCCAAGTGGAAAAGTTCCTTATATACCCCGACACTTAAAAGTGACGCGCGGGATATTTAACTAGGACCCGGGCTCGGGTTTTTCTTGGGATTAAACCCAAAACATATACAATATTAGATTATCTATCGAGCCCGATTCCCGATATTATCCTATTACAACATTAACTAATTAAAGACCGAAGTTCCATCGTAGAATGACCGAACTTCCTTGTTCGACTCAATAAATTGAGGCTAACACAATGACTAGTCCATACTTCGTTCCATAAAGTGAAAATACAAATTGAAACTTAATGGGCCTTTAGCCCATTAAGCCAGATTAAAACATAAGTTAGGAGCTTATAAATACGCCAAACCGAAAACTAAATAAGCCAAAAGCTTGTAATATAAGCCAAAAACCCAAATAAGCTATAAGCTTAACATATAAGCCGAAATAACAAATAAGCTATAAGCTTAATAAATAAGCCAAACTAAATATGCCATAAGTATAATATAACCCGAAATCAATAAGCAATAAGCTCGAAACCAAAAACCAAGTCCAAATACCAAACCCAAGTGGGCTGACCCCTCCTTGGTGTCGGACCAACAAAGCCTAACGCATCCTTATTTGGGCCGAATGAAACCAAAAGCACCCTTATGGGGCCGAACGAAACCAAACGCACTCTTATTGGGCCGAACGAAACCAAATGGGTCGGTTGGGTCGAGCCCACACCGAAACCATCCACACTGAATATCTCATAAGCTCAAATAAGCTATTCCTTAGCTTATTGAATAAGCAAAACCTCCAAATAAGTCCTTATAAGCATTTTTATAAAATGAAAAATTACCACAACAACCATTTTATTTAAACTCAAAATCTTTTCTTTCTTTCTTTTTATAAGCCGACGCACACACACACCCTTTCACATTTTTGTTTTCAAGTTTCGACCGTTTTGGCGATCAACTTGTACAACTAGCGTCTAAACATCACCATAATCACAAAAGTACAACTTTAAATCAAAGTTTTTGAAAAACTTACTTGTTTGACGAGTTTGGTTCGGTTGTGACGCGCGAATAAAACCCAAAACCTTGTTTCTACAACCCGAAACTACTAGCTATCAATCGAATAATATATTCTTAACTCGTGTTCTTGAGAAAATCTTCAAAATCTTTGTTTCTTGTCTTCCTTGTTGCTTGTCCGAATGTAGGGAGAGATAGGGAGAGATAGAAATTTTTTGTTGTTTTAAAAATGAGAGAATGATGAAAAATTTGTTAAGGTGGAGGAATTAATGTGTACCAAGGGAACATACTAGCAAGATTTTAGCCTTCTTGTCTCTTCCTATCTCTTTTAGGCGTCCAAGCATCCTAGGAGGCCTCGGGTCTTCCTTTTTGTGTCGGGATCACTTAAAAACTCAACTTTTGTCTATTTAAATTCATTTTTCCATAAACCTAGGTTATTCGTACGATACCTATCACATTAAACTGCTACAAAATCCATTTTGAGCCGTTATCGGCCGACCCCGGACCGAAAACACGAATTTTTGACAAAACTCAACCGAACCTTGCTCATCCATTTAAAAACACTTCAAATCACAAAATATGGCTTAACAACTTATATACACCCAAAATTTAACTTTTTACGACTGTTACCGTCTTTTACCGAATTTCACGAAAATAACCGTTTTTCTGATAACTTTCAAATCTCAAACTCACGATTTACAATTTAAATCAACGTTATTTCATTATTATGAATTTTTTATATACATAAAACCATTAACACATCCCCAACTTAAATAAATCTCCACACTTAAGTAAACTGTCATGCCGGTACGCGCTGCGTGACGATTTTTCGCTAAACGCGGG